>JAABOM020061506.1:0-10961 GCA_011800125.2 Solanum clarkiae
CCTTTCTATCTCTTGTGTCCTTCTCCTTTGCCTCTAACCCTCCAATTTCTGTGCAAAAGCTTGCATTCTCACTATATCCATGTCTTTGTTCAAGGAAGTAATGGTACAGTCTCTGACCAGATACGTATCCAATCTATCCACATATTGATGAACTCTATCTGCCATAATAGCAACTACATTAGGAGCATATCTGGCCAAGGAATTAAATTGAAGGCTATACTCCCTCACGCTTATATTCGCTTGGTGGATGTTCAAGAATTGATCTGCACGGGCCTCTCGGATCTCTAATGGTAAATAATGGTCAAGAAATGCCTCTTTGAATTCTTTCCAGGTAGTAAGGGTGCATCTATACCCTTAGATTGCTTCCAAGCTTCATACCACAATATAGCCACACCCTTCAACCTATATTTCTCTAACTCGACAGCGTTTGTACTACTCACATGCATCACATCTAAAGTGTGTTGAACCTGATCAATAAAGTCTTGGGGATCTTCATTAGGATCTAACTCAGTGAAGGATGGAGGGTCCAAATTAAGGAAATCATGTATCCACATGCCAGCTGCCCTATTCACACCACCTGCACCTATAACTGGACCTTCCTATCTTTGACCTTGGCTAGCAACTATACGAGTCAATAGTTGGACTGCATTTCTCAAATATTGCACAGTAGCATCAATAGGTGGTTTTGGGGAAATTTCACTATTCCGGGTTCATTAGGAGCTGGAGGAGTTAGAGATGTCTGTGACAGAGACTCCACTTGAACCTCATTTCATTGTCTCACCTGACTGGGTATACCAACCATCACTTCTTCTCCCTTCCCTTTACCTTTGTTTTGCCTGGTTTCTAGCATACTTGTTGTACAAAACAATTTAGGGGTTAGACACAATCCACTATTACACTTTAGCTCTATGGCACGATCTAAAGAACGAAAAGAAAGTAACAACTCCTAAGTGCCACGTAGCCTCTTTCTTCTAAATGTGGTGTACAACACATCGATAAACACGATTCTACATAGACACGGCTTTGTAGACTCCCTAGGATGACCTGCTCTCTACTTTGATACCACTTCTGTCACGCCCAAAGTCCCATTAGGGCGGACTGGCACCCGTTGCCGATAAGTCCCGAGAGAATCAACCTGTATCTATGCTCTTTATTTACATATTATAAGGGATTCCTATGTTCAACATGCCTTTAAGAAAATAAACTATGATAACAAGCCAAAAAGAAATATATATGGCTAGGCCATTGGTGCCACGGTGTTCAAAGTATGAGATATAACCACACTTTAATTTACATCATCTACAAAGCCTCTAGATAAGGAAAAGTATCTGATAAGGGTTGGGACAAGACCCGCCTCGACTAACTATATAATATAAAAAATATAAGCTCTAGATGCACAAACTCCGAAGCAACCTGGAGCTTGGTAACAGCAGCTGGATACCATGCACTCCTATTGGGGAAATGTACTAGCACCTATACCTGCAACATGAAATACAGGTCCCCCCACAAGGGATGTCAGTACGAGATAATCTACTAAATATGTAAGGCAGGAAATATTGTATATGAAGTAACAACTCAACTGAAACTATGCACTGGTATAGGATAACAGACCACACTTAGTTATATTGTGGGATCATGTACTTTATGTTCTTTTTATCACTTTACCTTTACAGTATAATCTGTGCACAACATGTAATACAAATGACCAGTTGATCAGTGGTAAATCTATATCGAGATCGGCCCTGGCTAGGCTCTTCCTTAACCCCTCGGGCTAACCCCGTGATAGGATCATCCCTGGCTAGGTGATTCGTCCACCCCTCGGGCTACCACCCATCAATAAGCAATATACTTTACTTTAACTTTCAATTACCTTTGAGATGATTCTTTTGGTGGTCATAATATCGGAGTTGTAGGACTGTAGATAAAACATATGGCATGTAAATAATCACAAAATACAACACCACAATGAAAGGAGTAAGTTACACAAATAATGGAATGCATAGGAGGTAGAACAACACATGAACTTTATGTAGTAGAACGAACTCGTGTATCTTGGTATCCAAGTGTATATGAAGGTTTGCAAGTGACTATGTATGGGAGCATATAAACATCTGAAAGAGTGGAGACATGGCTGTTTTTTATGTTGAAGTAGATAAGAGCCTCTATGTACCAAGGAAGAACCTAGGTTTCATGCCAAGTAATACGAAATTGAGTAAGCTTACATACCTCGCGGTACAACCTCACTATTACCTTGAGATAATCTTATCTTCCTCCAAATATTGGTCTACAACATAGTAGGTGATAAAACTAACATTAGTAGCCAAAAGATATATCTTGGCGGCCAATCTCGTAAAGAAACAACAGACGGGCAGCAAGCGGGTAGTTATAAACCCGAGCGTATTCTTTCAACCTTTCCACCCCTAATCGTATTTTCTAATACACATTATCATATACATATCATGTGCAGCCTATTTTAGTGCTATAAGAGCCTTACAACAGCCCACAAGCACAGAACATAACAATTCTACGCAACATACAAATAGACTGCATAACATTACATCCCTTTGCTATATTATGACATTGACGATTACAAAACTTTATCAACTTCAACCAAACTATTCCCACAATATTTACACATACAAATAGTCCTAAAACAGTTCAAAAACATTCCTCAAAATAGGTGGAGGATGTGATACCATAGTCCTCAATCAATCATCCCACAAGTTCCTATTACGAGCACAATTACAATATCACACAAGAACTTACTTTCGTGGACTGTAAAAATGGTGCAGCAGCTTAGTTACATCACTAAAAAACTATATCTTGTTAAAAACATAAGTCTTATTTCATAATTCAGCCAACCAAGAAGAGAAAATCCTCTTAAATAACAAGAAAAGTTCAAAACAATCCTTAGGACACATGTTGTCCAAATTTTCAACACAAACATACTAGCATATACTTCTTGTTTTTCATGGGATAAGTATAACAAATACATGCATATTTCCACTTACCTTATCCTTCAAGGTTCAAGTTTCCTTTCAAGAACCCTAGAGGGTTGTGTAGGTTGCCTTGTGAAGTGAAATAAAGAGACAAAAAGAGGCTTTAAGAAAGCTGAAAATTTGCTCCAAAGTGAAATGGATTAAGGAACCGTTTTGAGCCCTTTTTAAAGAGTCTCTTGGCCGAATTTCTTTTGACCTTTTGACCACATAATACCACATATTAATAAGCTGGTGAGGTAGCAGCTTGGCCCTCACACTTGAGCCTAAATGGGTCTCAAAGTTGATTGGCCTTGGCTGCCCATTTTCCAAATTCTTCTTCACTTAGTTTGGTCCCAATAAGCCTAGTGGGTTGTGCTGTACTTGGGCCCTTTTATTATTCATCTAGGGCTGAAAATAAGGTCCATTTATGATGCTAAAACATGGACCAAAGTTACACTCTTAACACTGACTTTATTCATAATCGGACTTTAACAAATTCGACATCGGGCCTCGTCTCCGTTTAGCTAGTAAATTTAAGCTAAGCAAGTAGGTGACTCACCTGCTAGCTTCCTAAGTCCTACAAGCACCTCAATTCTCTCACTTTGTGTAGGGTCGTGATCTCCTCAACTTGACACAAAACATGTATACACTAGACCCTCTTAAGCGTTAGACATACATATCGCCCTCTAATTCGAGATTCAAACACTTTTTAAAAATTGACACTAATTTGGAAAGCCATATCATGTTTCATTTGTATAGAACTAGTGTTGTAAGATGTGGGGTGTTACAGTAAACCCAACCACGACTTATACTATAGGTTTCATCCTGTTCAATTATCCCAATTCCTAAAACTTGGTCTCTGAAGGTCAATCAACAACCCCAATCTATGACTTGTAGAATGAACTACAAGTCATATAAACCTATCGTGGTTCTATTCCATACTTACCAAATTTCCAGTCTTCAGGACCCTAATCACGAGACTGGACTACAATCTATCTGTCGTCTTGTTTGTTCATAGTTCAAGCATTAGAAACCATATTTCCATCAAGTCTAGCCATCAACCACAAGCCTATTCTATGGTCTATAGTTCCATTTATGGACCATAAAGACCCTTCGGGAAAGGCTTCCCACTTGGTTAATTTCTCACTTAGGCTGACCCCATCCACGAGCCTTGTTTACGACCCATATTTTGAACTATGAGCCATAAATAAGGCTCATGCATTGGTCTGCAATATTTTAAGTTCCACTTCTTCTGCACTTTCTAACCTCCAAACTTATGGGTCCTTGCAAGCATAAAAATGGTGCACGAATGCACAAATTAGAAGAGATTATATAGAGTTAAACTCCCAAGCACGAAATAGGATTCCAAAAGAAGGTTAACACTTCCTAATGGCATGCAGCCTCCTTATTATGGATGTGATGTGCTTTCACACCAATAATAAGGACTCTACTAGACATGAATTGATAAACTCGCTAAAACACTTGAACTTTGTGCTCTGATAGCAAGTTTTTCATGCGTCGAGTCTATCCCCTAGGCATGGATGGCACTCAAAAACTATTTCTAGCCCCAAGCGAACCATATGGGTTGGCTGCTTTACTGTAATGCCCCCTAAATATTTCTATCTAATTGTGAATGAATGTGCAGATGAGGTTGAGGGGATGATGAGAAGAATCTAAGAAAAATCTATAATAGAAAGTCTATGAGAGCCTCTACAACTTGTAGTAGGCTCTACGACTCGTAGACGGGCTCCCGTATAGAGTTCCAATATTTTAGACTCAAATACCCTCTCAGATATGAGGTCAGTTACGACTCGTAGTGAGGACTATGATACATAGTGGATGGTTTCGTAGTAGGATCTAGTGCTGTATATTTCAAGACCCATGCAACTATGAGGGGTCTGTTACGACTTGTATTAAGGACTACGACTCGTAAGAGGGGGCCTCATAGGGGTTTTCAGTGATTCAGGATTTTGAGACTTCCAGGCTACTAAGGGCAACTACAATCCGTAGTGAGGACTACGTGTAGTGGTCTTGTAGACCCTGCCAACATTTTTCAGAGGGGTAATTTTGTCAATTCTTATCCAATTTCCTTCAACCCACAGTCGTTTTGGACTCAATTTAAGTCCTGAAAATGACCCTTAAGCATACTTTCCCCCATTATTCACTTAGGGTTTTTCTTGAGGAGGAGGAAGAGAGCAAGAAAAGAGAAAGAGGAGCAAGGTTCTTGGTTCTACCATAAAGTTTGATTGTTCTTCCAATTCCTAGGTATGTAAGGCTTACCAAAGTGTAGATTCCTTTCTTCACACGCCCTTTCCATTATCATGAGTCAAAAATTGAGGAGAGTTGAGATTTTTGAGAAATTTCTTCTATATTAATACTATATCTTTGTATTCATCATAAGGTCGTATTTTATACTACATTATATGAGATAATTCCTATGTTTTCATGAGCATAAATAGGATATATATATATATATATATATGTATTTTCATTCTTGAAAGTTGATGAGTCAAGAAATATGACTTGTATAACGTTTTAAATAAAGAATTTTTGTGCATTCTCAGGCAAACTTGTTATTTTGATGTTTGTTTTGTTGTTTTTGCAGGAAAATGACTGAGGCATGGAACAAATGAGAATACGAAAGAAAAAAAGATGAAAAAGAGTGCAAAGAGGAGTAAAAAAGGAAAAAGTGTGGGCATACAGGGGCCTACACGGTTCGTGTACCTCCACACGGACCGTGAGGCCCATCGAGACCTCACACTTGGCTGATGGCAGCGGCTAATAGGTAAAAGCACAGGAACATTTGACCACGGCATGTCCTACGGCATGTGTCACAGATCATGGGAGTTGTGATGGGTCATGGTGCAGCTCGTCAAAGTGACGTGAAGTGGGAGTCCATCAAAAGTTGGAAGATTTTGGCCAAGTGGCACGAGATAGCATGCTTCACAGGCCATTGAGAGTACGACCAACCGTCCCAAGTCCCGTCTAAGTGACGTGAAGGTGATACCATCGAAAAATAAGTAAAATGAACTAAGTGTGTTCAGATGGAGCATCTCACAGACCGTGTGACCAATCACGGTCCGTGACATTAAGACTTGTGAAGAGCTTGAGTGAAAGAAAAGTTGAAGGCAAGTCAGACAGACCATCAACTTCCAGATGGACTGTCTAACATGATGTGAAGAGGTAGCTGGGAATTGAAACTAAGGGCAACCGCACGGACCATTTGACGGTCCGTCCACCGTCACACGGCCATGTGTTAGCCCGTGTCCATGCCGATGAATTTTTCTTATTTTAATTAGGATTAAGTTTTCTTTATATGTAAATAGTTATTTTTATTTCATTTTTAGTGAGTCTTGGATGGCTAGAGCTAGAAAATATTGAAAAATATTATTTTCTTAGAGATTTCACAAGATTTTGGGATTTTGCTTAACAAATTCAAGCTTGTAACTTGTGGATTCATCTATTCTTCAATAGTAAGTCTTCTATTATGAATTCCTTGTATCATTGTGAGTTTTATTCCTTGAATATGTTAGGTTAAACCACAACTAGGGTTGTGGGAACTATGATAAATCAATAAGATAGGCGAATATGGGTAAGTCTCGAGATTGATTAGCATATATATCATAGTAAGCTTCGTTATAATTTCTTCCTTGATGAGTCAACACGTTATGGTAAGCCTTTATTCTTTGCATGCCTGAAAGGGGTCTTTTGATTAGGAAAAGATTTCTACGATAGAAATTCGAGGTTCTTTAACCTAGTCTACGTACTTGAGACCGAAAGGTGAGAGTATTCAGGGATAAACAATAAGGGTTAATACATAGACATTCTGAGACTGAAAGGTGATTAAAGATATGCATTTAAGAGGGACTAAGAGGTGAATTAGATGTTACATAACTTGTAAGATCTTATATACGTAATCATGAATGAGTTTATCACTAGATTCGACTATTGCGTTAGATGTCATAGGGAATACAATTCTAGCTTCGCATAAATTATTTGAAATCTAGTCGTTGTTGCACTTATTTATTGCTTTACTTTAGTAAATTAGTTTGGAAAAACCAAAACCCCTATATATACTTTATGCACTTTTGTTTTGGGAGTAGATATTACATCTTAAAATTGTACTAATAGATATACACTCACGCATTCCCTGTCGGATCGACCTCAATTCTAGTTGAGTTCTATATTTGATCAACAACCACTTTAATATTTTGTTTGGAGTGCAAATTTGGGTGTATCAAATTTTGGCACCTTTGCCGGGAAATACAGCGAAGTAATAGTCTATTGGTTTCTATTTTCAGTTTGTAATACTAACCACTAATTTTACTTTTGTTTCTTGTTTTTGTTTCTTGGTAGAGAACCAATGTTGCATGCCAAACACACGAAGAAAGGGTGAAACACTTGTTCCCTATGACCCCGAGCTTACTAAATCTATCCAAAGAATGATTGCCCAAGAACACGAAGCAGCTAGATAGAGAGAATTGGTGGGGAACCTTGCAGGTAGGGGAAACGACGGTCTGGGTGATAGTGACAATGCTGGGATGAGGTACCACCGACAGCACCACTTAGACAGGTGTCGCTGCCCGGTGTGAGATCCCAAATGCCTCAGCTGCCCCAAGCAGTGAATGATAATGATGAGGGTGCTGAGACCACTAGGGAAATTGTACTTCCCTCACTGCTCGTAGGTGTTAAGTTCACTATCACTAGCACTATGCTGCAGATGCTACAGTTGAAAGGGTTGTTTAGGGGAGCATCAACTAAGGATGCAAATCGGCACATCCTCAACTTTCTGGCAACATGCCAATCATCTGAGATTCCTGGGGTCAGTCAGCAAGCAATTAGGTTGTGGTTATTCTCATTGTCTCTTTCTGGTGCGGCAACTAAGTGGCTGAATGAGCTCCCAGATGATTCTATTCGTACTTAGGGTGAGTTAAAGGAGGTATTCTTAGAGAGGTTCTTCCCTGCATAAAAGCAGTGCAAAATCACAGATGACATTGGCTCACATAAGCAACTACCGAATGAAGCATTACATGAAACTTGGGACAGATTTAGGAAGAAGCTTAAGTAGTGCCCCGATCATCTCCTCACAAATGAGCATTTGACGAAAGTCATCTATAGGTCCTGCAATTTTGTGACAAAGCCGATCATTGATGTCGCTTGTGGGGGCTCATACATGTCTAGAACTTTTCCAGACATAGTGGTGATCTTAGATCAGGTAGCCAAGAACAACATGGCATGGTACACTAGAGATATAGACTATTCAGGGTTCATCTTTGAGATAATGGAGGAGCAGCGACGAAAGGAGGAGGAACGGGATCAAGACATGGCACACATGAAGACCCAACTAGACTTGCTGGCAAAGCAGTTCTTAGGAGGAAGCGCAGAAAAGGTAAAAGTTGTAGACATAATGCCTAGGTACGATGATCAAGGATACAAATATGATGAAAAAGCGAACTTCTTAGGCAGCCAGGGGGGTTACCGACCATTCAATGCCGGTAATCAAGGCCGGAGCTATGGTCATAACAAAAACTATCAAGGAAATTAGCAGAACAGAGATGGTTATAACAACCGTGAACATCAGACTGATAGTGGTGGAAACTCAAAGTTAGAAAAAAATGATGGCAAGGGTACTTGACAAGGTTTAGTCCACGGAGGTAGGGATGCGAGATATAAAATGGGAGATGTCCAATGTTCGACAGTTGGTCAACTCACATTCCACCTCAATCAAGAAGCTAGAGCAGTAGATGGGTCAATTATTAGAAGCCTTAAACCAGAGAAAAGCTAGGTCACTATCGAGCGACACTATTCAGAACCCAAAGAATGACGGTCATTGCATGGCATAACCACGAGGAGTGGTAAGGTACTTTCTAACCCTGTTGTGCCCATTAAAGCAGGTTTGGATGAAGTTAAAGGCAAGATACCTAACCTCGTAGAGGAGCAAGTTGATGACTTGAGTGAAGAAGTTGAACTAACACCAGCAGTGCCTGAGGTCACTAAAGATCCTGAGGTGACACCAACAGTGACCCAACCTCTGCTAGTCATTCCTAAGACACTACCACCATTCCCACAGAGGTTGCAGAAGAAGGTTAAAGATGGCAAGCTTCAGAAGTTCTTGTCCATGCTAAAAGAGATTTCAGTGAACATTCCTCCAGTGGAGGCACTTGAGCAGATGCTAGGCTATGCTAAGTTCATAAAAGACTTAGTGACTAAGAAGAGGACAACTGCGATCACGCCGACAAACAATCTCCACCACTGTAGTGTAATTGCCACAATATCTCTTGTAGAAAAGAAGGAAGATCCGGGAGCTTTCACTATCCCGTGTACCAGTGGAGTATTTGACTTTGCAAGAGCTCTCTGTGATCTGGGTGCCAGCATCAACTTGATGCCACTAGCAGTTTACAGGCAGTTGGGCTTAGGAGCCCTTATGCCCACTATAATGCGGCTACTCATAGATTAGTGAAGTGGCCCGTGGAGATTCTATGTGATGTGCTGGTCCGTGTGGGCCAGTTCATCTTTCTTGCGGACTTTGTTTTTCTGGACTACCAGGTGGATTTTGAGGTTCCTATCATTCTTGGGAGACCATTTTTGGCTACTGGCAGGGCATTGGTAGACGTAGAGCAAGGAGAGCTACCTTTCAGACTCAACACGGAAGAGGTGAAGTTCAATGTGTGTGCTACAATTAAGAGACCTAAAGAGGTGGCAGTGATGTCGATCCTAGATGTTGAAGATGATTGTGTGTCTGAGATCCCAATTGAGGAAACAATGAGTGTAGACACACTAGCAGCAGTGTTGATAAACTTCCCAGATGATGGTATTAGTGGGTATGCAACCACCGTGAATGCGTTGCAAGGCAGAGGAACCAGGCCATTCGTCCCCAGAATATTAGACTTAGATCTGCAGAACACGTCTACACCGCCCGCTAAACCTTCCATCGAGGAGCCTCCAGCTGTGGAGCTCAAGGAGCTACCCCAACACCTCAGGTATATATTTTTGGGTATTGATAACACTTTTCCTGTGATTGTAGCTGCAGATCTTCATGAAAACCAGATGGAGGCATTATTGAGGGTCCTTCAAAAGTTCAAGTGATCTATTGGTTAGACCATTGTGGATATCGTAGGGATACCCCAGGGGATATGCATGCACAAGATCAAATTAGAGGATAATTACATGCCCAGTATTGAGTACTAGCTCAGGTGAACCCGCCTATGCAAGAGGTAGTGAAAAAGGAGATCATTAGGTGGCTGGATGCTGGGGTGATTTACCCCATTTCTAACAGCAAGTGGGTTAGCCCAGTGCAGTGTTTCTTGAAGAAATAGGCCATGGTGGTGCTTGCCAACAATAAAAATAAGTTGGTCCCTTTGAGACCTGTGACTGGATGGCGAGTGTGCATGGACTACCGGAGGCTGAATAAATAGACCTTGAAGGACCATTTCCCTATGTCCTTCATGGACCAGATGTTAGACAGGTTGGCAGATAGAGGGTGGTACTGCTTCTTAGATGGGTACTTGATCTACAATCAGATTTCCAAAGACCCGGAGGATCAGGAGAAGACTACTTTCACTTGCCCGTATGGGACTTTTGCTTTTAGAAGGATTCCCTTCGGACTATACAATGCCCAGGCACCTTCCAGCATTGTATGATGTTGATATTTTCTGATATGGTTGAAGACACCCTCGAGATATTTATGCATAACTTCTCTGTAGTGGGTGATTCTTTCGACACATGTGTTTTGAATCTTAGCAGGGCACTACAGCACTGTGAGAAATCTAACTTGGTGTTGAATTGGGAGAAGTGTCATTTCATGGTTAAAGAGGGGATAGTTCTTGGCTATAAGAATTCTGAGAAGGGTATAGAAGTGGATAAAGTGAAGATCGATGTAACACCCCACACCTTACACTACACTATTAATAATATACAAATGAAATATGACATGATTTGGTTAAACTAGCGCAAGTTTTCAAAAGTGTTTGAATCTCGCGTTAA
>JAABOM020061507.1:0-10960 GCA_011800125.2 Solanum clarkiae
AAATCTGCATACATGCTTGGATACCAAGTTACATGGGTTCTTGTTGCTAAATAAAGTTCACGAGTTGTTTCATCTCACATGCATTTCATTATTTGTGTAATGTACTCTTTTCATTGTCATATTGTCTTGTATGATTATGTACATGTCACATGCTACATATACAGCCTTACAACTCTAATTTTATGACCACCAAAAGAATCATCTCGAAGGTAATTGAAAGATAAAGTAAAGTATATTGCTTATTGATGGGTGGTAGCCGGAGGGGTGGAAGAATCAACTAGCCAGTAATGATCCTATCATGGGTGCTGGCCCAAGAGGTTAAGGAAGAACCTAGCCAGGGACGATCCCGATATAGTTTTACCACTGATCAGCTAGTCATTTGTATTACATGCTGTGCAAAGATTATACAGTAAAGGTAAAGTAATATAAAGAACAAAAGTACATGATCCTAAAGTATAACCAAAGGTGGTCTCTTACCCTACAATATTGCATAGTTTCATTTGAATTATTACTTCATATACAGTATACCCTGCGTTACATATATAGTACCTTATCTCGTACTGATGTCCCTTACGGGGGACCTATATTTCATGCTACAGGTACAGGCGCTACTAGATCTCCCCAGTAGGAGTACAGGATATGCAGCCGCTGTTACCAAGCTCTAGGTTGCTTCAGAGCTTTATGTCTAGAGCTTATATTTTTGTAGTGTACAGTTAGTCGAGGTGGGGCTTGTCCTGACCCTTATCAGATACTTTTCCTTATCTATAAGCTTTGTAGACTATGTAAATTAAAGTGTGGTCATGTCTCATACTTTAAACGTCGTCGCCCTAATGGCCTAGCCATATGCATTTTCATTTGGCTTGTTATCACTGTTTATTTTCTTAAAGGCATATCAAACATAGAAATTCCTCATAATATGTTTAGAAAGCACATAGATACAGGTCGTTTCTCCCGAGCCTTATCGGTAACGGGTGCCAGTCCGCCCTAATGGGACTTTGTGCATGACACATACCTTAGACCTTGAGTTTCTTGGAATTGAGTTTGAGAAGAATGCAAGCTTAGAAGTGGGTCTTGGAATCCAAACTTGTTCTTTAGTTTCCTTGAAATTGAATTGGAACTTAATAGAGACCCTTGAGAGGATTTGAGAGTGTGATTGAGGTGAGAGTACTGAGTTTTATCCTTTGGAACATTGTTTAGGTCTTTTAGGAAGGTTAAGATAGCTTAAGAAGTAAAAAAGGGTCATTGGAATAATTTGCATTTACAAAAATGTCATTAGTGAACGGATGGAAAAATTGGCAAAGTATTGCCCGATGGAA
Source organism: Solanum clarkiae (assembly GCA_011800125.2). Taxonomy (NCBI): domain Eukaryota; kingdom Viridiplantae; phylum Streptophyta; class Magnoliopsida; order Solanales; family Solanaceae; genus Solanum; species Solanum clarkiae. Next base: position 1,317 of record JAABOM020061507.1, read on the forward strand.
GATCTCACAGTTCGAGCGGCACTCCATGGGTCATTTGGAGTTCCCTTGAAAAGGTACTTAATCTAAAATTTTATGTTGGAAATCGATTAGAAAAAGACGTCTCGTCGCGACCACGAAGGCCTCCACGGGTAGTGTGGAGCTTCATGGCCCGCGTGGAGGGCTCGTGGCACCATAGTTGGTGAAGGAAAGTGTTTCCCAGGCTCCATGCCTAGGGCCACAGGTGGTGTGCCATGCCATGGTTTCGTGGTAAGGGGCGTGGCTCAACACTTGGCAAAAAAACTCCCCCAAATGCCAATTTTAGCCCTCTTTCTCACCTTCACACCTCACCCTAAAACCAGTGGCAATCCACACAACCCGTACCATTGGTCATGGTCCATGCGTTTGGCCAAAAATTTCTTTTCCCAGCCTCACATGCCTCACATGACCCGTAAAAGCCACCACTGGCGGTATGGGTGCCCGTAGGGCTTCACTGCATGGGAGGGTCTCACCGAAACAGTCACAACTCCTTCATCCGAACTCAAAATGAGGTGACACAAAGTGCGATGGAAATTCGAATCAAATTGGTTTCATTTGATATGTAATGGGACACCTAATTCTAAATGTGCTAAAGGATATGCTTGTTTAAATTTGACCCTTCTACTGGTACTTGTGTCAAACTTAGCCAATGGAAATCCTTTTGAACTTGGCTTGTCGTAGGGCCCCATGATAGCTTAAACAACATATATAAGCTTCGAAATTCTAGGTCCATACTGTGGTAGAGTAATTCCTTGGGGTTCTTTGTATATCTTGGTTGCCCTGGATGAGTTTTATTTCTACCTTCCCTATATAGTTTGTAATGTCCCGTAAATTTGAAGTTGACACAGAGGCAAAATGTTGAAACTTTTATCACTGGATTGAAACAACGGGGCTAAATTATGGGTCATGGTTTAGTTCATGGATAGTACATAGGAATCATGGATTGGGGATTAGTCTTAGAAAAAAAATAGAAGTCTGAAAAGCAAATACAAAAAGGATTATGGGTCGTGTTATTGTTTACAAGTCGTAATGTAATATTGTAATTGGTGTTCTATAGATTGGAATTTTGTACTATGTATGGAAGGGAACTATGATGGATTTTTATATCTCGTTTCCAATGATAGTTCGTAATTTTTGGGCCTTAGATAGTAATTTATAGATCTTGGTCTATGAACAACATTACAGGTCTTACTTCCTTTTTGGGCCCATAAACAGGCATTTTTAATTTGGTTCAATCAAGTTAGTGAAGGGTTTTTTGGTAAATTTTCATCCATTCTATTCGTAAACAACTTACATTTAAGCCTAGGTGGTCACTAAAAAAATATGCCTATACTACCCCTTTACCCCTCATTGCCAAATCATTCATCTCAAAATATTTTAACTCTCTCTCAAGTTCTGTCTTTCTCAAGTGCATCATAAGACCAACCTAGGGTTTTAAGTTCTTCACAAATCAAGGTTCTTCTATAGTTCTTCTACCAAGTTATTCGGGTTTCACCCATTGGTTCCTTTCACCCGTGGAGATGTAAAGTATTTTGTATTCCATTCCTTAATTCCACATATCCAATTTTTCATGGGTTTTCATATTATGATTTTAAATGCTTATATTATGAAATTATTGATGTTAGCTAGGCTATATTATTTTGAAAAAAAATATTTAATTTCATGGGAAGGATGTTGTGTCTTAAATTCCTATATTCTGAAAGCTAGGATTTTAGAGATATTTGATCACTTCATTAAATTTTGTTATAAATTAGTAGATTCTACTACCTATATGCATGAAAAGCTATAAAGTAAGATGTTTTACTTGAAATTAATGAATCTATTTGAGGTTTTCTTACAAGCCAATTTGGGGGTTATGAATATTATTATATGGGTTCCTTAAATTATCTTTTAAATTGATGAATCCTACTACTCTCACACTTTCATAGTTAGTAATTTTCATGATTCCACAACGATTTATGATTTTTCTTTACTTATGAAATTGTAGGTTATGAAGTTGATGGAGGGTTGTGTCACGACCCAAGCCTAGGGCCTAGACGTGACACGATGAATGGAGAACCCGAAGGGATCCCAAACAAGCCTCTTAGCATATCATTATAGATCCTTTGTCGCGGAAGCAATAAAACAACAAGAAGAGAAAGTAAAAAGGGATCACGGGGCTAAGGGACATTCTTGATACCATAGAAACATAACAAGCCAATGCATAGCTTAATATATCATAAGGTTCCAACAACACCTCTAATGCATAGATAGGAGCGGGGGCTAAGGAAACTTTCCGGGCTCACCCTCATAGTCACAAGCATACATTTAGATAATGAGAGTCTTTACATAACATAAAAACAAGAACAATCATTCCAGAATTGACGACTCATCAAACTTGCTTTGAGAAGACAGTACTAGCTATGGGGAGGATGAGGATGATCAAGTGGAGCTCTGATTCCTACATGGTAATATCATATAGACATAGAGTATGCGCTAGCATGTTTAAATGTACTAAGTATGTATGATGCCATGCAACAATAGATAGGCAACATAATCAAAATGCATAATCGTAAGAAAGAGATAGTATATTAACAACATGGCATGCATGACCAATGCTTGAAGTAAAACATGCTTATATAACAACATAGTACATGTGTAAGAAAAGACCATCATCATAAACCAAGAAAACTTAGTACTTGGAATACAAGGTAGACCACCCCTTGGTAATGATTAAGAAATCAACCCCTCAATTAGTTGATGGGGATGACCACCCCCATCCAAAGTGATTGATGTATCAACTCCTCAATTGGTTGATGACATACCACCCCCATTCGAGGTGATTGACACATCAACTCCTCAATTGGTTGATGGTTTTCACACCTTACTATCCATGGTGATTGAGGTATTAACCCCTCAATTGGTTGATGGAACACCACCCCCATCTGAGGTGATTGAGGTATCACACCCTACCATACATGATGATTGAGGTATCAACCCCTCAATCAGTTGATAGCACACCACCCCCATTCGAGGTGATTTAGGCATCAACCCCTCAATTAGTTATGGTCAACTCAGAACACTATGGATACTTTTCATGAAATGAACACATATATACCATTATTTTATCATCATAAAGTCATACAAGACATAGGTCATGCAATGAATCATCAATAGTTCAAGAATCCTAAATCGGACATTTTATCAAACACTTGGTGAGTATGCAATGCTAGTGTAAAAGCATGCAATTCAAGAGTTAAATCATGCAAGAAAACTTGATATAAATCAACCTACTAATACTTGGTAATAGCTTCATGCAACATTCATTGAAACCCTTCATCAAATCTTAAGATAGATCATGGTTTCAAAGCTCAAAACAAACTTAAACAGTACCACATTTATGAAAACCCTAACATATTTCATAGTCAAATTCATAGTAAGTAAGACCTATAAGTAAATCAACTTAGAAACATGAAATTTATGTGAAACGAAAGCTTGGGAACCATAGGTAAAAGGACCCAATGGTTAAAACCCACATATCTCAACTTTTAAGAATTCTTTTATGAAGATTGAGATGAGAACTTAAAGCATGTGTGATTTCCTTAAGATCTGGAATGCATTTTGGAACTTGGATTTTGGGTGAAATATTTATCCATGTGTTTGAGAGAGTATTGGGGAATTTATTATATGATATGAAGGTGAAATATGGCTAAGTATAAGTGTTTTTACATATGGGAAGACTTAGGCCCAAGACCCAAAAGCCTTGGACCGAGATAAAATAACTGGGCAAAAATAACACTGAGGTGCGCCCCATCCACGTAGCACTAGGGACGCGCATTGCTCATTGGAATTTGCAACTTTGAAAATTTATCTTTTGATACGGATACTTTAAAATCGGGGTTAGACCCATTTCCTAATCAATTTTTCCCTTGATCAAGAATATGAAGTCAATTTTTGATATCACGCACGTATTTTGAGATATATGGAAATTATGAATTTAAGTACTTCCGAGGCACATTTGCGGGAACTTTTTAGGGTCGTTTCAACATCTCCCCCTTGGTATCATTCGTCCCCAAATTCCAAAGAAATGTAAATAAGAAGGATAATCATGAAGAGATCATCCCCAACAAGAATGCATTAATGCACTTAAACATCATTTTAAAAATCTCGACACAGGTGTCAAAATCACCATGAACTTATCAATATAAACATGAATGCATGAAAATGACATATGTGCTGATATATAAGACTTGAAATCACATAAAGGACTTAGAAGTAGTACCTTATGCTTGATATGCTGTCAAAATACAACACATTAGACGCCTAAAATAAGGGATTTTGTGAGTTCTTAATATGACATTATTTGGATTTTATGTGTTTTTGTGTTATTCTTGTAGAAAAGTTAGGCTAGCTTGATTTTGGAGGAAAATTGTAGATTTTTGCTAAGCATAAGACATACGAGTTCACCTACGAGTCATAGCCCAAGCTACGAGTTATAGGGTGTTATCGTAGAAAGAAACAGAGACCAAAAGTCAGAAATCTATTAAATGGAGGTTAACCTTATAAGGCTATCCTACAAGTCGTAAGTCTCATACAACTCATATAGGTGTACTTGTAGCAGGAAACAGAGAGTCCCAACTTTGGATCAAAAACTGAAGGCCTAGACCATGAGAGGAGCATACAAGTCATAGCCCAAGCAACGACTCATACCAGTGGGTCATACCAGTTGAGTCTAAGATGCCAAGAACATGATATAAGACCCCAATTATGACTTGTAGGTCACCCTACAAGTCGTACCTATAAGGCGTACCAGCTCACAACTGTCGTTTCTGTGTAATTTTTAGGGTTAAACTTGTAACTACTATAAATACCTTAAGTTAGATTTTATTTTGGGATAGCATCTTTTAGACATTGAATGTTCTTTGAATATTCTCTCAAGAATATTTAAGGGTTGTAGAAAAGTTCTTTATTTTTCTCTTAGAAAACACACTTTTGGGCATTGCAAATCTTTCTTTGTACTCATTGTCAATCTATCAAGCTTGTGGTTTGCAATTTGTGGTATCTTCACTCTTCATTGCTTTGCGTAAGATTCTCAACTATGTCTATCATTTGCATTTTTGTTGGTTTTGCCTTAGCCATGAGTAGCTAAGCACACACAACATGGGGTTGTGGGAACCATGGGTAATTGACTTGAGATAACCTAGGTTTATGCATTTCTTTGATTGGGGTTTTGCATGTATTATCTACTTTCCTTCATTATGAATGTTGTTTGGTGCTGGCCAACACCATACCCCGCTTACTATCACGATCCCGACCAAGGTAGTGATGAATAAGAAAAAGGAAGTAGATGACAGGATTTGATTGATGTGTTCACGTCTAATTAACAAAACCTGACAAAGGGGAGGTTTACTGAGACAATAGGTAACATTAAGATGTCACACCATGGTGGCCGACCAAGCGCCATGGTGAAATTCAACGTTCACCTACACATGAGGGATGAAGAACCTAAGTTACCATCCTGCATGCGAATATCTAATTGTAGTTATGTTATAGGTTAATTGAGTCGACGAACCATGGGGAATACGATTCCTAAGTTGTCCCTAAAATTGAGTGTTTTCTCGCATCATAGTATAGTGTCTATTTATTTTTTTCTCGAATCACAATCCCCCTTTTTAGAGACTTTAGTTATAGATACTTGAAATGATTGGTAGTGAAATCTTGCAGTCAAACCCTGTATTTCCTGTGGATTCGATCCTATCCCTCGGTAAAGTTAATTTTTATAGCGACTGCTTTTTTATTAGAGCATGAACATCATTAGATATAATGGCACCGTTGCCGGCAAATACAGGTAGGTTTCAACTTGATTTCACTATTTGTTAGTTCAAGTGTAAATTTCTAGATTCTTGTATTTTACTTTTGTTTTTGTTGTTTCATTTTAATTGCAGGGTGTACTAGGCTGTACGCCCAACACTGGGAGCCAAGGCAATCCCTTAGCTCTGATCAATTTGGAGATCCATCAGCTCTTTAGAAGAATGACCCAAGTGAATGAGGATATCATGGTTGAGGAAGAAATGAATATGAATGACGATATAGGAAGAGAGGAGAATCCACCACCAAGGGATAACATGCCACTGCTTGGGGACTTCAACGAGAACGCTTATGGATGGAACCAATATCGCTTGAACCCTATAGGCTATGGATGTTACTGGTGCTATAGTGTTGCCTGTACTACTGGCTGACGCTGAATTCTCTGTGTCAAGTGGATTAGTTCCAATGATACAAAATCGTGGGTCATTCACAAGGCTACTTTCAGAGGATCTCCACCGTCATCTTCATAATGTGGTTTTTGTTTGCAATAGTGTAATGGGGACACAAAATCATTCTTTTGATGCCATTGGTTTGTGGGTGTTTCCATTCTCACTGACTGGGAATGCAGCTGTGTGGTTGTCTGAGCTTCCTCTAGGTACAATAACAAGTTGGCAGAACTTCAGAGAGTATTTCGTGAAAGATATTTCCCAAGATCTAAGAAGTTAAAGCTCAAGGATCAAATAAACAACTTTGAGCAATTGCTTGGTTATTCTATTAGCACAACATGGAAGAGATTTACCAGATGCTTAAGGATGGTCCCTGATCACAAGATTATTGATGATGCCTTGGTGGAGATTTTCTATCGGGCACTTGATGAGAATAGCAAAGGTTGTGCCGACACAATCATGGGAGGCATGTTTCTTGACTAACCTTTTGCATTGATAGCCGCAAGGATGGAGAAAGAGGTTAACACTAACCGAGCATGGGGCCAATGAGAGTGAGGCGCAATGATGACTTCTTGTGCGGTCAACACCCACAACAAGCAAGCAAAGTTTGATGAGGAGATCATGGAGTAACTTGCTCAACTTCGCACAAGTATGGACATGGTCTTGAAGTAAAACGAAGCAAGTGCTAATGCAATCACTCACCAACCTCCTAAGGCTCCCATATATGAAGATCCATTCTTTGATGAAGATGCTTGTTTTGTGAGTAATCAAGTGGCAGGTTTCCGGAATAAATCCCAAGGGTCCAACACAGACTATTGGAGGCAAGGTCCTGGGAATCAAGGTAATAGCTACAACTGTGATGGTGCTTATAGAGATAATAGGGGTGGTTACTATGAAAGAGAGAGGGTGCCAAATGCCGAATAGGGTAGAAGCGATGGTTATAGAAGGTCCTCATATGCCACCCCACAATAGTGATGTCGTGCTAAGAACTTCTAGGCATGAAGAGAAGTTTGACAAGTTGTTGAAGCGATCTGACCACCAACATGAGACCATGAAGGGAATGAAATCAGATATCTCAAGTATTAACCAAAAATTGGAGTCTCACTTAGTGGTGATTAAGCAACTAGAGCAACAATTTGGGAAAGTTTCTTCACAATTGAACCAACGCCAAATGGGAACCTTACCAAGCAATACAGTTTAAAATCATAAAAATGAAGGGCATTGCATGGCAGTCATGACTTGGAGTGGCAAAAGCACCATAGATCCCCCTATTTTGGGTATTGTGAATGAAGTTGATGAGAAGGGTCTTGGTAGTGAAGTTGTGGTTGTGGAGAAGGTCCGGAGATTGTTGTGATGCAATGAAAAGAGGTAATGGAGCACAAAAAATTAAAGTCATTTCCAAGGACTCCTCTTCCTTTCCCTCAAAGGCTTAAGAAAAAGGAAGAGGAGGGTAAATTCAAACACTTCCTGTCGATGTTGAAGCAACTACCCATCAACATTCCCCTTTAAGAAGCTTTGGAGAAGATGCCCGGGTATGCCAAGTATATGAAGGATTTGGTGACTAAGAAACGCACTTTGAGACAAGAGTTTTCACAGGAGCATCAACAATGTAGTGTGATCATGAACAAATGCCATGTTTGAAAATGAGAGGATCCCGGTGTATTCACCATCTCTTGCATTATTGGTGATATGGAATTTGCAAGAGCATTTTGTGACTTAGGAGTAAGCATCAATCTAATGCTTCTTGCCGTATTCAAAAAGTTTGTGCTTGGCACTCCTATCCCGACAAGAATGTGACTGCTCATGGCGTACCGAACCATCAAAAAGACGTAGGGAATACTTCTTGATGTGCTTGTTAAAGTTTATGAATTCGTCTTTCCTGTGGATTTTGTGATCCCTGATTGTGATCTTGTTGAATTAGACAAGGTAGATTTTGAAGTCATACTTGAGATGGATTGGTTGCATTCCTACTATGCTTCCATTGATTCTAGAACCTGTAGGTTCAAGTTTCAATTTCCTAATGAACCCATCCTTGAGTGAGATAGTCAAAATGTGGTGGTCAAGGGTAGATTCATTTCATTCATTAAAGCTCATAAGTTGATTTCTAGGGGGTGTTCGTATCATCTTGTGTGGGTTAAAGATGTAAAGTCCAAAGTCCCTTCCATTGAGTCGGTTCCGGTTGTAAATGAGTTTTTTGATGTCTTTCCAAATGACCTCCCCGGTGTCCCTCCCGAAAGGGAGATAGATTTTTGCATAGATCTCCTTCCCGATACTCAACCTATCTCTATTCCCCCTTACCGTATGGCCTCGACGGAGTTGTAGGAGTTAAACAAACAATTGAAAGATTTGTTTGATAAGGGATTTATTAGACCTAGGCAATCACCTTGGGGTGCTCCAATGTTGCTTGTGAAAAAGACAGCTGGGTCACTTATAATATGCATTGACTATCAACAACTCAATAGGGTCACCATCAAGAATAGGTATCCTCCTCCAAGGATTGATGACTTGTTTGACCAATTGTAAGGGGCTAGCTTCTTCTCTAAGATTTCTCTTCAATCTATGTATCATCATATGAGGGTGAGGGAGTGTGATACTTCCAAGACAGCCTTCCATACTAGATATGGGCATTATGAGTTTTTCGTGATCTTGTTTGGGTTGACCAATGCAACGGTCATCTTAATTGACCTAATGAATGAGGTCTTCAAACGTTACCTTGATTCCTTTATTGTGGTCTTCATTTATGATATATTGATCTATTCACATAGTAGGTAGTAGCATATGGGTCATTTGAGGGTGGTGTTGCAAAGATTGAGGGAGGAGAAATTGTATGCCAAATAGTATAAGTGTGATTTTTTGTTGAAGAAGGTTCCATTCTTAGGTCATGAAGTGTCGAGGGATGGTATAAAAGTGATCCTAATAAAACTTATGTGATTAGAAATTGGTGTAAAACGTTGACCTCATCGGATATTACGAGCTTCTTGGGCCTAGCGAGTTATTATAGAAGGTTTGCGAATGGGTTCTCATCCATTGCTTCCTCTATGACAAAATTGACTCAAAAGAAAACTAAGTTTATGTGGACCGACGAATGCGATAGGAGCTCCCAAACATTGAAAGACAAGCTTATGTCCGCTCCTATATTTTCAATACCGGATGGGCTTAAGGGATTTATGGTGTATTATAATGCTTCCTGGGTTGCGTTGGGTTGTGTGTTGATACAAAATGGTAACTTCATAGCTTATGCTTCTAGACAACTTGAGGTACATGAAAGGAACTACCCTACCTATGATCCAGACTTAGCCGTCATTGTGTTTACATTAATGATTTGGCGTCATTATTTGTATGGGGTGCATGTTGATGTCTTCACCGATCATAAGAGCCTCCAATATGTCTTCACTC
>JAABOM020061508.1:0-10959 GCA_011800125.2 Solanum clarkiae
CAATAAAGTCTTGGGGATCTTCATTAGGATCTGACCCAGTAAAGGATGGAGGGTCCAAATTAAGGAAATCACGTATCGTCATGCTAGTTGCCCTATTCGCACCACCTGCACCTATAACTAGACCTTCTTGTCTTTGACCTTGGCCCGCAACTATAAGAGTCAATAGTTGGACTGCATTTCTCAGATCCTGCATGGTAGCATCAATAGATAGTTCTGGGGGAATTTGACTACTTTCGGGTTCATTAGGAGCTGGATGAGTTGGAGATAACTGTGACAGAGGCTCATCTTGAACCTCATTTTGTTGTCTCACATGATTGGGTATACCAACAACCACTTCTACTCCCTTCCCTTTATCTTTGTTCTTCCTGGTTTCTGGCATGGTTGCTGTAAAAAACAATTTGGGGGTTAGACATAATCCACCTATTACACTTGGCTCTATGGCACAATCTAAAGAATGAAAAGAAAGTAACAACTCCTAAATGCCACATAGTCTCCTACTTATAAATGTGGTGCACAACATATCGATAAACAAGACTCTACATAGACATGGCTTTGTAGAATCCCTAGGATGACCTGCTTTGATACCACTTCTGTTATGCCTAAAGTCCCATTAAGGCAGATTGGCACCCGTTGCCAATGAGGCCCGGGAGAACCAACCTATATCTATGCGTTTTCTATACATATTATAAGGGATTTCTACATTTAACGTTCCTTTAAGAAAGTAAACAACAATAACAAGCCAAAAGGAAATGCACATGGCTAGGCCGTTGGGGGAACGATGTCTAAAGTATGAGACATGACCACACTTTAATTTACATAGTCTACAAAGCCTCTAGATAAGGAAGAGTATCTAATAAGGGTAGGGACAGGCCCCACCTCAGCTAACTATACAATACAAAAATTATAAGCTCTAGACACATAAAGTTTCGAAGAAACCTGGAGCTTGGTAACAACAGTTGGATATCCTGTACTCCAACTAGGGAGATCTACTAGCACCTGTACCTGCAGCATGATATGTAGGTCCCTCGTAAAAGATGTTAGTATGAGATAATGTACTGAACATATAAGGCAGGAAATACTTTATATGAAGTAACAACTCAAATAAAACTATGCATTGGTGTAGGATAAGAGACCACCTTTAGTTATACTTTGGGATCATGTACTTTATGTTCTTTTTATTACTTTATCTTTACTGTATAATCTGTGCACAATAGGTAACACAAATAACCAGCTGATCAGTGGTAAATATATATCGGGATTGGCCCTGGCTAGGCTTTTCCTTTAACTCCTTGGGCTACTCCCTGTGATAGGATCGACCATGGCTAGGTGATTCTTCCACCCCTCGAGTTACCACCCATCAATAAGCAATATACTTTACTTTATCTTTCAATTACCTTTGAGATGATTCCTTTGGTGGTCGTAATATTGGAGCTATAGGACTATAGATACAACATGTGACATGTAAATAATCACAAAAAACAACACCACAATGAAAGGAGTAGATTGCACAAATAATGAAATGCATAGGAGGTAGAACAACACATGAACTTTATTTAGTAGAATGAACTTGTGTATCTTTGTATCCAAGTATGTATGCAGATTTGAAGGACACAATGTATGGGAGCATATGAACATGTGAGAGAGTTGAGACACGGTTAATAGTTGTGTCAGAGTTGGTAAGTTCCTTTATGTGCCAAGGAAGAATCTAGGTTTCATGCCAAGTAATACGAAATCAAGTAGCCTTACATACCTTACTGTAGGACCTTGCTATTACCTCAAGATAACCTTCTCTTCCTCTAAATATTTATCTATAACATAGTAGGTGATAAAACTAGCACTAGCAGCCAATATATACATCTTGGCAGCCCAATCTTATAAAAAACATCATACGGGCAGCAAGCAGATAATTATAAACCTGAGCGTATTCTTTCAACCGTTTCGCCCCTAATCGTAATTTTTAATACACATTATCATATACATATCATGTGAAGCCTGTTTTAGTGCCATAACAGTCTTACAATAGGCCACAAAGCACAACACATAACAATTCTACGCAACATACAAATAGGCAGCATAACATTATATCCCTTCGCTACATTTTGACATCGACAATTCCAACCCTATTCCAACTTTAACCAAACTGTCCCCACCATATATACACATAAAACCAGTCCTAAAATAGTTCAAAAATAGTCCTCAAAATAGGTGGAGGATGTGAGACTATAGTCCTCAATCAATCAGCCCACAAGTTCCTATTAGGAGCACAATTACGATATCACACAAGAACTCACTTTTGTAGACTGTAAAAAATGGTGCACCATCCTTTATACATCATTATAGAACCAATACTCAATAAGAATAGTAGCCTCCCTTCATAATCAATCCAAACAAAAAGAGAAAAACTTCCAAATATACAAGAAAAATGTACAACAATTTTTGGAACACATACTATCCAACAATTTCAGCAAAGGTATAATCAGCTTAGCCTCTTGTTTTACATAATAAAACCATACTAAACATATAAGTAAACTTACTTACCATTACCTTCAAGGTGTAGGGCTTCTCCAAGAACCCTAAAAGTTTCCTTGTGGCTGCTTTGCTAGGTTAAGAAAGTGTAGAGAAAAAGCTGATTTTTTTCCAAGTTAAGAATGACTTAAAGGTGCTACTTGTAAGCCTTTTTAAAGGAGCCTTTGGCCGACTTTCTTGTGTGGTTTAAGCCTCATATTATCAAGATGGTGATGCAGTAGCTTAGCCCTTTCACTTAGGCCAAATTGGGTTTCAAAGTTGATGGGCCTTGGCTGCCCATTTTCCTAATTCCTCTTCACTTAGTTTGGGCCTAATTAGTCAAGTGGGTTGTGATATACTTGGGCCCTTCTATTACTCATCTTGGGCTTTAAGTATTGTCCATTTACGATGGTAAAACACGGGCTAAAGTTAAACTCTTAACACGGACTTTATTCATAATTGGACTTTGACAAATTCGATATCGGGCCTCATCTCCTTTTAGCTAGCAAATTTAAGCTAAGCAAATAGGTGATTTACCTGCTAGCTTCTTGAGTCCTACAAGCACCTGAATTCTCTCACTTTGTTTAGGGTCATGATCTTCTCAATTTGCCATAAAACTAGTATGCAATCAATTCTCTTAAGCGTTAACGCACATATCGCCCTATAACATGAGATTCAAGTACTTTTTAAAATGGAAGCTAATTTGACCAAGCCATATCATGTTTCATTTGCGTAGTACTAGTATTGTAAGATGTGGGGTGTTACACATAAGTTAAAAGGTGAAATTGTTTTGCTTGTATTGATTTGGATGAAATCTTGTAATTTTGACCATTGTACTGGATTATCTTATCTATACCATTAAGAAAATGTGTTATGCAAAGAAACTTAGGAAATGAATATAGTACTGAGAACAAATTCAGAAAACGAGTAAAAGTAGAAGTCATCTGAATCATGACAAGTCCACTATGGGTCTAGCAATGCCTTGTGACTTTATAGTTCCTGTATCCAAAGAAAAATTCTTAGTGTTGAGAGACTGATCTATGTTGGTTTTGCTTTGCCATATTGATGCTTGTCAGTTATTTGATTTGCACGCTAAATCTTCTTGAAATACAAGTTTGGTAGAATTTTTGAGGACCCTCCTTAGAATTCTGCCCCAGTTTAGAACATAAAGGAAGTCTTAACTTTCTTGTAGTTTCTGATTGATTTTTTGAGAGAACCTTAAAAAATCTACCCCATTTGTAACGTTAATGTAACTCTAACTCTGACTTGTTGGAGAAAGTCTTCTTCTGAGGAATTTTGAAATCCTCTCAAAATTCTGTCCCAGTTTCTATTATAAAGAGGAATGAAAATCTTATGGGGAATATGACCGAGTCAGTGTGGTGCCTACGTATCCTATTGAGATAGGAATTAGGTCAAATGTAGTTCCAAGATAAAAGAAAATTTGAGATTTTTTTAGATAACGTGATCGAAGCCGATAAAGGCAGCCTATGTATTCTACTAGGGAAATAAGGTTAAATGTAGTTCATAGTACAAAGAAAAATATTACAAAGGATATGAAACCATATTGTGCTATTACAAAAGATAGAAAGCGATAAAATGCGATTACAAGGAAAGGAAACAGTGAACTTCAAATGCAGGACTGAAAGATGCCAAAAACATGACCTCTAGAAAATGTCATCTCTTCTTTGCAACTGATTTCGCCACTAACTATTCCTTGTACCCAGGAAGTGGATTGTTTTTCACATAAGGAGTCGGTGCAAGTTCAACTGTATTGTTATCAATCAAATCTTGAATCTTGTGTTCAAGGGTAATACACTTCTCACTGTCATTCCCAGCAACCCCTGAGTGATAAGCACAATGCTTATTTGGGTCATACTAATTAGTTGAAGTGTTGACAACTTTAGCTTCTATTGGGCGAAGTATTCCTGTTGTCTTCAACCTCTCAAAAATGTCAGTCAATGATTCTTCCAATGGAGTGAAGACTCGAGGAGGTTTTCTCTCAAAATTGGGATGAGGTGCATTGTCTTGCATCGGTCGTGAAGAACGACACACTTCTTGCATGTTGTAGATAGGGTGTTATGTATTGGGATAGCCTGGAGGTGGCACATGATTATATGAGGTAGATCCCCGATTCATTACTGCCATAACTTCTTTTTCCTTCTTCTTTCCATTTCCAAACGAACTAGTTTGGAATGCTCTGTTATTGAATTAAGATGATGTCAAACTTGTAATTCTACTTGTTTTAAGGCCATACTCAGTCATTTCTCCAGCTTTGATAACTTCAGCAAATGTGTTTCCACCCATTGTCACCATTTGTTCATAGTATTCTGGGTCTTGAGCTTGAATGAAGTAGGTGATCATCTTTGTTTCTTCCATTGGTGGATGTACCCTAGATGTCTCTTCTCTCCAACGTATGGAATATTCTCTGAAACATTTTGTTGATTTTTTCCTTATCTTTGTAATGGAAATTCTGTCAGAAGCACTCTGAACATGAAACTTGTAATGATCCACAAAAGCATTGGCTAAATCATCCCAATTATGCCATTTAGTCAAATCTTGCTTGGAGTACCATTCCAAAGATTTTCCAGTTAGACTTTGATTGAACAATTTGATTCTTATTCCTTCATTACTTCCCACTCTAATCAACTTTTCACAATAGACTTTCAAATGAAAGAAAGGATTTCCTGATCCATCAAACTTTCAAACTTTGGAATCTTGTAACCAGGTGGTAGCTCAACATCAGGAAATATGCACAACTATTTGTACCTCACACTTTGATTACTATTGAGTCCATGAAGGTCTCTCATAACATCTTCCAAGATTTTCATCTTCCTATTCATCGTTTCAACATCAACAACTTTTGCATTATTTTCAATTTCAACATAGTGATCAACATCTTGATGATAAAATTTTGTAATCTTGGTAACAGATGGAGCAGTACCATAAGTATAGACTGGTGGAGTATGATGTATCATAGCTGGAGCCTTTGGAGGAGCAAGGGCGTAAACAAGGGGAACATCCTGAGTTGGACGAGTGAATGAAGCACTGTGAATTTGGTGAGAAGTGGCAAAAGGATTTCCTTGATCACACTCATTTAAGGTCGGGAGCGAAGGTATCACATGATTTTTTTGACAAGCATCTGGAGGTAGGTTCTGGAAAGCATTTTGGTACTGTGTCACCATGAGACTTAATTTAGCAACTTATTGCTCTAGACGAGCAATGACTTCTTAGTGCAATTATGTTCTCGTACTGACATTAGCCATGACAGATGAAGCAAGGAATTCAGATGATGTGACCGTACCAATCAAACTAGAGTCCATTTTTGAACGAACTTTCTTAGTAGTCCAAGTAAGAAATGATGAGTTTGTAGCAATGTTCTTGGCCTTAGACCGTGTGAAATACGAATGTTCTGCCAATGAAAACTCGAAAAATCTTTTCTCTTTTGAAGCGAGTAAGTTTGGTAACCAACACAAATCAATCTCTCTTCTGTAAAGGAAAGAAAAACTCAAAAGGTGAAAGAGTTAGTCCATTAATCGTAATATCAATCAAAGTAACAAATAATATTTGATTTGCCTAAACAAATTAATCCAAAATTTGAAGAAAGGGAGGTTTTAGAAGAACGACTAGATGGACAAAATGAGATCATTTACTGGACTGAAATGATTAAATTACGTGATTTGAATAAAACATTCACAAATTGACTTTTTGGAAGTTTTAAGCTGAGTACAAAGGTTTTTGATTTTAAACTGATAGAGTATTTGATAATTTTGACTTATTTTGAGATGAACATCATTTTCAAGAATAACAAAGGTTAACATAGATTTAAGTGATGACCCAATTGAACATAGGGACTGATTTTAAGTGATTTCGATAATGGACTCAAAAGTGTAATAGAAAGACTCAAAATTTGATTTTACATGCCTAGTATGTTCTAAGACTTTAGAATGGAATAATGAATCAATCATGTTTGAGGCAAAACATATGTATTTTAAATAAATTATATAATATTTAGAACATAAATAAGATATCACACGTCCTATATATATGGGTGACTCTTTATGTCAAGGGTAGGCCTAAGGATTTGAAGGATGTACTACACCATTTGAAACGTTCCAATGCCCCAAAAATAATTACAACTTTTATAAATAAATTGAATGGGGATACATAATAGGAAAAAGGGGATATATAATCAGTCCACGCTAGGGTATAATACTAGACTAAGCCTTCATAGGAAATCTCCTCTGTTTGACTTCTTGACAATCCCGAACATCTTTGGATGAAGTAACACCTCTTGAAGATCCAAATTCGACTAAATTAAGCTATTAAAATAAACTCTCAATCCCAAGGGACAATAGTTCGTCAAATAATATATACAACCTTCAAATTTCAACACATAAATATGATCATCCATTTGGGCCGGGGGCCACTTTGGACTCAAGGTGCTCTTTCTAATGGGCCCAACACACCTTACATGTTGGGTCATCTTAGGCCAATTCTCTTACCAGGTTTTGGTTTTACTCTACTCTAGGTGGACTAAGAATGGTTTCAATTTGACCTGAGACTCGAGTTGGACAAACTTCGGGATGAAATAGTAAATGGTGTTGGATGACCGCAAACCAACTTCCCATTTACTATTTCCAAAGAAATATTAAAGGTTTTTTTGAAGGGACAGTCGTGGATAACCACGTAACCACCCTTATCCTAATGCATACTAATGCCGGTTGGCGGAATTATGCCATTGAACAAATGTAATAATAGTAAAATATATAAATTTAAACAGATAAAGCACAAATAAAGAAATGTTACAAAATATTTCAAGTAATTAGTCAAACAAGTCAAATCTTACAGTCAGAACCTATTTAAGTCCCTAGCAGAGTCATCATTTCTGTTAATCGTGAAAAATGACTTTTTAGGAAAAAATAGTTTCAAACTTAATTAATAAGAAAAATTTATTTTTCAATAAATAAGAAAACAAAGTCGCCACTTATTTTTTTAAATAAGAAATTAAGAAAACTTAAAAAAAAGAATTTTAAGATCCTAATAGAAAAACTCTTAAAATTTCAGAGAAATGGGTAAGGGTCCAATTTCCACTTTTGAGAAGAAATTAATCACTCAAAAAATGGCTGCTGACTCGCGATTGACCGATGATTAAAGCATATTTGACTAATTTCAGAAAAATCAATATTAGAAATGGAAGAACTTTTCACAAATATATTTGAAATATTAAAAGACTTAAAAATGCATCTCTTCAAATTTAAATAAAAATAACATAAATGGTTTGACTTTTGAGAAATTAAATTAGATTAAATAAAACAAACATAATAATGTTAGAGTTAACAAATACCACAAAACAAATAAATATAATAATGGTGAAGAGAAATAAACTAAAAGTACTTGGGCTGGGTAGGCCCAAAGACACCTGTCCTAACTTCTAAACATTGGGCCTGTCTAACCCTAAATTTTCTGCTGCTACTGAAGATTGGGCCCCTTGGCCCATTTTCACTTTTATCATCCCCAAAAATCCTGTATGCTACTCTGATCTGGTAATAACTCCCTGTTGAACAAACGAGAGGCTGGCTCGAGGATACATAATTATTGGGCCTCCATGACCCAAATCCCGAATGCAAAGGGAATAGAGGAGAGTCCATTTGGCCTCTTTCTTGGAGCAGGAATTGAGACAACACGATTTTAAAAGAGGACTTTCAACACCAAAATTCATTAATCGGTTTTTAGACTTCGAAATCCAAAACTCGTAGTGTCGAAACTTCAAAATTCACTCATTTTGTTTCTAGAAATATCTAGGGTATACAAAGGTGAAGAACCGCTCCGCTCAAATGGTGATGAATGAGAGATATTTATAGCCCCAAAATTTTATGGAAAAATGGGAGGAAAAAATGATGGGTAAAATTGAGATTTTGGGATTCCTTGAAATTTGAATTCAGAATTGAATTCCCAATCTCCTGGGAATCAACCACGAGTGCATCTCACAGCCATCAATTTGAATCGATGGCTGTGAGACACGCCACGTTTAGGATTCCCTCAAACGGACGAGGTACAAACTAATAAGGGGGGAAGGGACAAGGGACATGTATGTATGGAGTGGTGAAGGTGAACATTGAGGCCGTTGCTGGGATTTGGCGTTACTGAGTTGAGGATGAAGAAGAAGCAGGGGGTGTGGGTGTGACGCGAGGGGAAAAAGGAAGAAGAAGAGGAAAAGGGGAATCAAGCGCATGTGATCACGTTGGAGTGTATATGCATGTGTATGTATATGTTGTATATAAGTTGGCTGATTTAAGGTGGGATTTGGGCCGGGTATAAGTTATTTTTTGGGCCAAATTCTGGTCCAAAAAGGATTAAATAGTCTTAAATGGATGGTGAATGAATTTAAAATTATGCTAATAGAAATTGTAATTATGGATAAATAAATGTAATCAAATCAAATTCGATTGGCTAATTTGATTAAAAGAAAAATTAATACAAATTAATTAAAGTACTTTTAAAAGTAGCAACCTGAAATAATTTAATTAATTACAAAAATAACAACTCTTAAAAAATAAAGTGAAATTTATTTGAGAAAATATTTTTTGTATTTTCAAAAGCTAGTTAATTTAAATTGTTAAAATTAAAAGCTCGATGATTAATTTATACTGTGGAGGGTCAAAATTAGATGTCAACAACAACAATACCATGAGAAAGATTTTAAGAAATACTATGAATTGATCTCATGCCTTCTAATGGCTGAGCAATATAATGTCTTGTTGATGAAAAATCATGAAGCCCGTCCCAATGGAACTACTGCACTATCAGAAGCAAATGTGGTAGAAGCACATGACCAGTCTGAAAGAGGAAAAAATAAAGATCGAGATCAAAATAATGTGCATGGGCGTGGTAATGGCAGAAGACGATAATAATGGTTCTAGTGATGGTCACCATAAAAAGGAGAACAATATGGGTTCTCAAAGAATTTCATCAAAACATTGTAGAATGAAAGGCCAATGGAATAATGAATATCGAACGCCTGAATATTTTGTTAGGCTTTATCAAAATTCCTTCAAAAGAAAGACAAATAAAGGTGGTGCTTCTTCTTCCAATGCTCGATAGAGCCACACTTGACTTTTTAAAATAATGAGGCAAGACCTTCGCAAGCATATAATGATAATATTGAAACAAATCTGACTCTAAAGAATGATGAATTTAATGATCTCAATGACCTTTCTCATCTGTCGGTTGAAGAATTTTTTGGTGATCATAATTGATGTGATTTTATGGTGTGTAATATGTTGTTGCTTTTATGTGCTTTTGATTATGTCTTAAAATTTAATATTATAATAAATATTGTAAAAATAAATATAGAATTAACTGAAATAAATTTAAGGAAAGATAATATCTGAAAATTAAGAAATAAGAGAGAAGATGGAGAAAATATTTTGCTTTGTTATTATCTGTGTATATCTTCATTCTTCATTAGAAGTGGATGACCATGTATTTTCACCATGTCAAATCACTTGGAAACATAATAATTGTCCAACATAATACAGTAGGTAAATAGGAAAAAGAAGAAATAATTTGGGTTTAGTGCATGGTGGGTCCCACGTGTTCTTGTTATTTTATGAGAATGTTTGGCTATAACTAGTCATGTAGAGAAGAATGAAGATATACATAGATAATAATGGAGCAAAATATTTTCTCCATCTTCTCTCTTATTTCTTTATTTTTTAGATATTATCTCTGCTTAAATTTATTTCTAGTTAATTCTAGATTTATTTTTATAACACATTATTAGCACGAGTCTCTAGCCAATTGAGATTTGCTAAAATCGGGGTTATCTTTCTCTTAAAGATTAATCAAATTTCTTTCAAACTAATGTATACATTTATATATTTATTTATTTATAACATCCTTCACATGACTTCTATAAGTCTTTGATTTGCAACTTAATTACTACACATAACTTGCTTTAGGCATTATTATTCTATTATTCTAAATGTGATAGTTGACATACTTATTGGACACACATCATGATCTAAGTTATAATTGATAAACAACTTTCATAAGAAAACATCAAATCATGGTTTAAGTTTGAATTGCTAATAAATTTAAATAATAGACAATATGAAGTCCTGCAAAGGGATACACTTTCTATTAAGGCATTACAGCAATGGGTGTGTATATATTTATATGAATATGATAATGAGAAATAAAATAACTTGTATATGTATATCACTTGTTTTGTTTTTTTATCTGTCAACTGGCAAACATTGTTGTTTGTAAGTGGTATAATGTAACACTCCAATATTTTTAAAGCTAAGATTGAGTCACCCTTCATATAATATAAGATTTTAATTGAGAATTTTTAATTGAGCATAGATTTTAAAGACAATTTCTTAGTATGGAATAGAATTAGAGCCGATATGAGGTCGTAGTTCTAACGTATGATTTTATAAAAGTTAGGTG
>JAABOM020061509.1:0-10959 GCA_011800125.2 Solanum clarkiae
GAACTCAAAGTGACCATATCAGGTTTGAAAAGCCATCTTCGGGATGTCACATTCTCTCACTTTCCATTGGTGATATCCTGATCTGATGTATATCTTAGAGAAAATGGAAGCACCCTAAAGATGTTCAAACAAGTCATCGTCGATCCTTCGAAGGGGATACTTATTCTTGACTGTTGCCTTATTCAAATGACGATAGTCAATACACATCCTCAAGGAACTATCTTTCTTTTGCATGAACAAGACTAGAGCACCCCATGAAGAGACACTTGGTATTATGATTCCCATTTTTAGCATGTCCCTCAACTACTCCTTCAACTCTTTCAACTCCACAAAGGGCATTCTATAGCATTAAAATAGAAAGGGTTGAGTGTCAGGAAGTACATCAATTTCGAAGTCGATCTCCTTATCAAGAGGGACTCCGAGAAGATCCTCATGAAACACATCAGGAAACTCACTCACGGTCGGGACAGAATCAAGAGTAAGAAACTCAACATCATAAGACTTGACTCACACGAGGTGGTAGATACATCCCTTAGAGATCAGTTTTTACGCCTTGAGGTAAGAAATAAACTTAGTTTTTGGCGCAACAAAATCTCCCTTCTACTCAATACTAGGCTCATTCAGAAATTGGAATATGACATTCTGGGTTCAGTTATCAACAGAGGTATAGCAGGCGTGAAGCCAATGCAAACCAAGGATCATATCGAAATTGACCATCTCTAACTCAATCAAATCAACAAGAGTATCCCTAAGATAAATGGATACCACACAATCACTATAGATTTCACTCAGCTCAAATAAACTCACCAACAGGAGCGGAAATAGAAAACGGCTCAGCCAAGCACTTTGGAAGAATCTCAAATCTACTTGCAACATATGGCATAAAAAAAGAACAAGTTGCACCCGAATCAAGTAAAGCATAGCAAGGACAGGTAAAGACTCGAAGCATACCCATCATAACATCTGGTGCAACCTCTTGGTCTTGTCGATTTTGCTTTGCATATAGACGGTTTGTCTTTTTCAGTCTAATGGGCATAAAACATTATCCTAGAGATATCCATACCTGGGATCGACAATGCTGCCTTACACTCCCTCTTCACCTGTCTAGCCAACCAGACACAAATTTCCTCATCCTCGCTCTCATGTCATGGACTATTTCTGGGGCATACCTGTACAATTGGATGAGTTTCAGGTTGTATTCTTTGACAGTTAGCCCCACTTATTTCAGATTCATAAACTCCTCAACCTTCGCCTCTCTTAATTCCTGAGGGAAGAAGTGATGAGGAAGGAACTCTCAAACTCATCCCAAGCAGCGGGCTCGACATCATCATCTCTACTCTATTTCCACTGGTTTTACCAAACGTTAGCCATATCCTTGAGCTAATAGGCAGCAAACTCAACTCCCCCAGTCATAGTTGCATGCATGATTTTCAGCTGAGAGTCCTCTTCAACCTTAGACCCAGTGTAGACAGGTGGGTTCATCCTCAAAAAGTCTCTCATTCTGGTGGAAGCCATTGGCTCATGGGAGCTAGAATTAGGAGTCTGTAAGCACTGATTCCCGCTCTAGGAAACTACCAATTGTGTGAGCATAGTGATAGATCCTCTGAAGTCAGCCTGTGTAGTAGGCGCAGGTGGAGCAGTAGGTGTCACAAGAGCACCATCAGTTCTAGCTGGTCGACCTCGGCCCCTCGTTTCCATCTGAAGAGACACCTATAAAGTAAGGTTCTCAGCATTGCTATCTGAAGCATTCCTCTGGGTTGCGGTGCATCTAGGAGGCATGATCTGCAAGCTCATAATGCAAGAATAAAATAGGCACTTTCATAGAGTTAGACTCTATTGCACTAACTCAGAATACAAGAAAGTGAGACAATTTCTAATATCATATAGCCACTTGCTGATGAAGTGTAGTGCACAACATACCATAAACAAGACTCTACAAGACACTGTTTCATAGACTCTCTAGGGCTCTTGAACACTATGCTCTGATACCAAGTTTGTTACGCCCCCGGAGGGTACCTTTGGCGTGGCCGGCACTAGAGACTATTGCTCGCTCCCGAGCAAAACACTTGGCCTTATTGTCACATCATACTCAACAATAGAAGAATAATACTCAAAACAAAAGGGAATCATAAGAAAAAGCCTCTACTAAACAATCTAGGTAGAATCATGATAGCCCATTAACACACCAAATCAAAGAAAGAAAGAACATACTAAATCAACTCATAAGATAAGGAGTTTCTTCGGAAAGCAAGGAGGGCTCACAAACTCTGGAAGTGTACTGATATGGAACTCAACGATGCATGGGATGAACTCCTCTATCACTTGTATTTGCATCACGAAAAGATGCAGTCCCAAATAGACTTCAGTACATAGAATATACTAGTTTGTAAACTAGTTGAAGAAAGTAAAGCTCAACTCACTCATCTCGACTCAATAACTAATGCTCAGCCTAGTACATGCAAGTTTGAAGTAAATCATGCTTTTCAAAATATACTCAGTAAAAATGAACTCAGTGTAAAATATCATGCTCAATCATATCGCGCAGGAGTTTCTCTTAACCAACAACCAATCCCATCACCTTTAGTTTGGTGATGCACAACTAAGGGATGTGCGTTGCCAAGCCCGCCCTTTACTTGCCACGGAAAAGTGCGATCAACTCTCTTATAGATCCATAGTAAATGTCTACTTGTGGGACAAGAGTCATCTGAACGAGCAGTACAACTATCCTACACTAGCAACACAGTTCTAGGGGTTAAAGTAGATGTTTACTCACTCCTCACTCGGTGCTCGATACTCCTCCCAAGACTAAAAATATGCTCAACTCATCAATCAACTCAATCATCAATTGTCAGTCAATCAACTCAAAACTCACCCTTATTTGGGTTATCTTATCTCAACTAAATTTCTCATCAGCTCAATTAATCACTGTAGACAATCAAACTCGACTCAATCAAATAGTCAATTAGACTCACTCAATTTGACCCATCATATGGTGCAAACAAAATGATCATATATAGAATTATGTATGACTATATGCAACATTCTTCTCATGCTCAATCATACTCAAATTACTCAACTTAGGTACTCAAACTCAAACTCAATTCTGTATCATGTATACAATTTCATAAAATCATGAAGTTTAGGGTTTATGCTATCAAGTATGAAATACATATGTCAATCTCATGGAAATAATCATGCAGTCGAACAATTGTCTTATACATCATCATAAAGACTCAAAAGAATTACAGAAAAATTGGGAATTGATTGATAAAAAAATACAAAACCCAATCATTTTCTCAAAAATTGACTGAAGTAATGGAATGGGCATGTGAATGGAAGTGGATCCATACTTTGGTAAGCCTTACGTACCTGGGAATAGAAGGATCAGTCAAAACATCAATCTATCCTTGCCCTTGAATTGGAAACCTTAACTTCTTCTTTTCTCCTCTAGTGCTCTCAAGAACCCTTGAATGAACAAAGTTGAATAATACCCTTAGGGTTCTATTATAAGGTTTTATTCAAGCCTAAAATGATCAAGGGTTTAATGGAATAGGGATTGGAGTGAAAAAAGTACCTTTCATTAAAACTATCGTCCGAGTCTATGAGACCCCGTCTACGAGTCATAGATTGTTCTATGGGTCACAGACAACCTCTCATAAACCAAAAGGATCCTGAAATTAAATTACTGGAATTTATCACGAATCCCCTCTCTATGATCTGTAAAGCATTATACGGGTCGTAAACTCCTCTTATAAATAAGGGGGTCCGAAAACTTGAGTTACTGGAATTTTTCACAAAACCTTCTCTACGAATTGTGACATTCTTTATGAGTCGTATTCCATTTCATATATATAGGCCTCAGAGTTAGAAAATTTCACCAAGTCATCTGAGGTTTTACGAGACCCATTCTACGGGCCGTAAATGGCTCTCGTGAACCTTCCTCTGCAGTTTTTCTCAGTCTGTTTCTCAACAACCTCTGCACATCCACTCCATTTCTAGTAGAAAGAATTTGGGGGTGTTACATACACTGTGTAGTAATACAGTGCAAAATCCTAAAAATGAAGAGTAGTGTATAGTAGTCATTACTCTAGGTGGAAAGAGCATAATTGACCCTCCTATGTCGGTTGATATAGAGGATGTTCATGAGGAGATGGTTGCAACAAAGGATGTAAATGAAGGAGATGATCGTGGCAAGGATGGGGTGAGTGAAGTAGCTGAAGTGCCACAGAGGTTTAAGCCCATTCCTAGGCCTCCTCCTCAATTCCCTTAAAGACTCAAAAAGAGGGAGGAGGAAGGCAAGTTCAAGCACTTTCTCTCCATGCTAAAGCAGCTATCTATCAACATCCCTCTCTTTGAGGGTTTGGAGAAAATATCGAGCTATGCGAAGTATATGAAGGACTTGGTCACCAAAAAGCGCATAGTGAGTCAGGAGCTTTCTCAAGAGTTTTAACATTGCAGTGCTATCACTACGAAGTCCTTGGTTTATAAGCGTGAAGATCTAGGTTCTTTCACCATACCTTGCACTTTCAAATGTTCTCATAAAAATATAATCAAACACAATTTCAAATCCAACTTTATAGATTTTAAAGAAAGCGAAAAATATTTGAAATTTATGCCAAAGGCACCACTGTATTGGAGAGAGAGACTCTATAAAATAAACATGTCTATGAAAATGTGGACTATAATATGTTTGAGAGAAGAATATGATTTATACTATTTTAAAAGCATGAAAACCCTTAAATATGTTGTTTGAACTTTTTGCCCTTCATTAAAAGTCTCTTCTTTAGACAAAATCATTTTTTCGCTTTTTCCTCAAATTATTATTTAATTTATCTTTTACAAGTATATGAAGTCCTAAATTATTAAAAGAATCCTAAAACTAAATGAACTCAACCACACGAATTTAATTAAGTTGAAGTAATACTCCTTTATTTTCTTTCTTTCTAAAAATAATAAAATTCTAAAATATCATTGTATTAAGCAATGTAAATTTAATTTAGATTATTATTATTATTTTGCCTTATTTTTGTAGTTTAATTTCATATATTTTTATATGATAATAACAATTGATAATTTGTTCTTTTTATATAATTTGCTATTTTTAAGATTATAAATTTTACTATTTTCTAATAATTCATGAAGATATACAAAGTATATATACAAATTTTGTGTAGCTTTTATTAAGAATCATTTTCGAATTAAAATTTATTTATATAATTAATATTACTTACATTAATTGTCTCTTTTATTTAGGTTAGATAATTTTTTCTTTCAAAATTGACATCAATGAAAAAATAGGTACAGGTTTAGGTTTAGAATTTTTTTTTATCAATTGAAATCTTGATAATACCTACGATTGAAGAGATAAATTTGCATCTGTTTTTTTAAAATTTTACTTCGTTTTTGAAATTTATGAGTTTTTATTGAGTATTATATTCAAATTGAGTTCTTTACCTTTGCACGTTCGTCTTTATCTTGTATAAAAAAAAGATACTTTTGCAGGTATCTAAAAAATCCCAGCAGAAAACTTACAATTTTATGATCTTGACAAATTAAACAAGGCTCAGATCATTATTTATTCATTTATTTGTTTATCTATGAATTTCCTATACGTTTATATTTTAGGATAATTTCTAACTTCCTCTCAAAAGATCAAATTTTGTTACTACTATACCATATTTATATTTAGCATCTTAAATAAGAAGTGCACAAAATATTAACAGAAAGTATTGTGTGCACAATTTATTATATAGTACTGACAATAGATTGAGAAGAGAGTTTGCTTACCTTATCAAAAAAAAAAAAAAAAGATTATTTGTTATTTTGTTTGAACGAAGATCAATCTAACATTTCATCTTTTGAGTAAAATAGTCTTAAAAGATTAAGGAGTCCTAATATATATCATAAGATGAAAATGTTGGAAAACCATTTGCACAGCAGAAGCGTATAAGGATCATGTCGCTTACATGTATAATATATAACACATACATTTATACTATAATACAAATGATCATATTAGAACACATAAACATTATGAAATTTAATGAGACAACCCCAAAAAGTGACAGAAAATGTGCTTTAGAAGTTCCTGAAATTGTTACTTCCATATATCTCAAAATTCGTGCATGATATCGAAAATCTAACTTCATATTCTTGATCGGGGGATAAAATTGAGTGGGAAATGGGTCTAACCCTGATTTTAGAGCGACCGAATCACAATTTCAACTGTCCAAGTTACAATTTCCAGTGAGGTATTTGTGCCCCTGACACGACGCGCCTTGGGTGCACCTCCGTGTTAATTTTACCTTGTTATTTTATCTAGGTCCAAGACTTTTGGGTCTTAGGCCTAAGTATTCCCACGTATGAAAATACCTATACTGAGCCATATTTCAACACCATATCATATAAGAAATTTTTCAATACTCTCCCAAACACTTAAACAAATATTTCAACAAAAATTCAAGTGCAAAATCTCATCCCGGATCTTAGGGAAATCACTCAAACTTCAAGTTTCAATTTCAAACTTCATCAAGAAATTCTCCAAAGCTAAGGTATGTGGGTTTCAACTATTGGAACCTTTCACCCATGGTGCCTAAGCTTCCTTTTTATCTAAATTACATGTTTCTAAGTTGATTTTACTTATGGATCTTCTATTATGAAATTAACTATGAACTATGTTGGAGTTTTGTAAAAATGTGATTGATTATGCATGTTTTGAGTTATGAATCTAAGATCTATGATAAGTTTTGATGAGGGTTTCAATGAATTTTGCAAGGTGGTATTACCAAGTGTTGGTGGGTTGATTTTCTTCAAGATTTCTGGCATGATTTTACTCTTTAATTGCATGTTTTTACACTAGCATTACACACCCACCAAGTGTTTGATAAAATTTCTGGTTTAGGGTTCTTGAGAAATTGATGATCCATTGCACGACCTCTGACTTGAATGACTTTATGATGATGAAAGGAATATATATATATCTTGATTTTATGAAAGGTACATATTGTGTTGCAAGTTTACCACACCTAGTTGAGAGGGTGCTAGACCTCAATCACCATAGATGGTGGCGTGAGACCACCATTAACCAATTAAGGGTTTGATACCTCAATCACCATGGATGGCTAGGTGACACCACCATCAACAAATTGAGGGGTTGATACCTCAATTACCATGGATGACGGGGGGTCACCACCATCAACAATTTAGGGGTTGATACCTCAATCACCATGGATGGCGGGATATGACCACTATCATAATGTCGCTCTCTTACTACATATATAATATGTTCTATATAAGAATGTTTTACTTCAAGCATCACTCATACATGCCATATTACTATATACTCATTCATTGCCTAATGATGCATTTCGGTTATATTTCCTATCCCATGTTGCATTGTATCCTACATACTTAGAACATGCAAGCATACTAACACATACTCTATGCATACATAATGTTACCATGTAGGAACCGGAGCTCTTCACAATTATCCTAATCCTCCTCGTGGCTAATGCTATCTCTATAATGCAAGTTAGTGAGTCCTCAACTTCGAGGACATACTTCTCTTGATTTATGCTATGTATTGACTCTTCTTATGTTAGATAATTTTGACTATAAAGGTGAGCCTTGTTGCTTGTCTTGGCTCCCCTAAGTTCTATGTTTAGAAATGTTGTTGGACAAGTTATGTAATAATGCTATAAGTTTGATTTTCTTTGACTCTCTTGATGTTTTACAATATGAAAGATTTTCCTTAGTCTCTTTGCCATTATTTCTATTCTTTCATTGTTATTTAATTTCTTCTGTGACCAAGGATGTGTAATGATATGTTAAGAGGCTTGATTAGAGTCCCTTTGGTTTCCCCATTCGCTATGTCATTTCTAGGCCCTAGGCTTGGGTCGTGTCAAATTTGATATCAGAGCACTAGGTCGTTAATGGTTCTCAGCATCCAACACATTGTGTTGATTAGAGTCTTATTCATGATTGTATTGTGCACCACAACTATGAGTAAGAGGCTATGAGATGTTTTGAGAAATGTTTTCCATCTTCATACTCTATGACGTGCTATAGAAGTTACATAAGGTTTCCCCTCTAATGAATGTTCTTTGCTATGCTAGATCATGCCTATCACAAGAGGAAGAAGGCCCACACACCCGAGGAACAGTCGGCTCATGGAGAGCTCTAGGATGTTCTGGCCTTGCTAGCTCAAGTTGTGGCTAATCAAGTAAACCAAGGGGCCCAAGCCCCTCATGCTCCTACTCCGGTATCTTGAATGAGGGACTTTATAAGGATGAACCTACTGGAGTTCTATGGGTCTAATATGGATGAGGGCCCTCGAGAATTTGTTGATGAGGTGTACAAAGTGTTGGTTATTATGGGTGTTAGAATGGAGGAAAAGGCGGAGTTGGTGGCTTACCAACTCAAGGGAGTGGCCCAAATATGGTATACTCAATGGAAGGAGGAGAAGGGGAATAACAATGTGATCCTTTGGGAGGAGTTTAAGGTGGCTTTCCTCAACCAGTTCTTTCCTTTTGAGCTTAGGGAGGCAAGAATTATGGAGTTCATGAATTTGAAGAAGGATCTATGAGTGTGAGGGAGTATGGCCTCACGTTCAACCAACTCTCTAAATATGCTCCACACTTGGTTGCATACTTGAGGTCTAGAATGAATAAGTTTGTGATGGGTGTATACGATTTGGTGAATGAGGAATGTCGTGCTGCTATGTTGATTGGTGATATGGACTTGTCCCTCCTTATGACCTATGCCGAACAACTGGAGAGGGAGAAGTTGAGGAAGAGGAGAAGTAGTGAGGCCAAGAGGGCCCGTTGTGATGGTAAGTTCTAAGGTCCCAAGGGTGGCATGTTTCACCAAGGCCAAGGGTCTTGTCATGTTCCTAGTGGGAGATTTTCTATGACTACCCAAGGCCCCAAGGAGGTGGTGGTGTGGTTCGTAATGCTATATATCCAAAATGTGGTAGGGGTCATGGTGGTCTATGTTTGAAGGACACCAATGCTTATTTTGGTATTGTGAAGAAGTGGGTCACAAGAAGGTTGATTGTCCTCAGTATCAAAACAAGTGTAAAAATGTTCATCCACAAGGCCCGGGTGCTAATGCGATTCCTTTGGGGATAGCTGGCCAACAAAGTGGTGCCCGGAGGCATAATTAGTTCTATGAACTCCTAGGGAGACAAGGGGTTGATGAGGTGACGAATGTTGTCACTGGTATGTTAAAGTCTTTGATTTTGATGTATATGCATTGATGGACCCGGGTTCCACTCTTCCTTTTGTTACTCTTTTTGTTGCCAAAAGTTTCATTTTGAGCCTGAATTGTTGTGTGAGTCTTATGCGGTGTCTACTCCTATTGGTGCATCAATTGTTGCTACAAAGGTCTATAGAAATTATCCCACTTGCATTTTGTATAAAATATTGCCTTATGATCTTGTTGAGTTGGATATGGTAGATTTTGATGTCATTCTTGAGATGGAATGGTTTCATGCATATTATGGCTCTATTGATTGTAGAACCTGTAGGGTCATATTCCAATTCCCAAATGAACTCGTACTTGAGTGGGAGAATCAAGATGTGGTAGTCAAGTGTAGGCTTATGTCACGCCCCAGGAGGGTATCTATGGCGTGGCTGACACTCAAAAACTATTGCTAGCCCCCGAGTGAACCACTTGGCCTCATCGTCACATCAACTTGATAATAGAAGAATAGTACTCGAATAAAACGGAATCATGAGAATACATATACATATATGTACGTAACATCAAATAACTCATGGTTTCAAATGTATAAATTCGGAATACATAATACTCAACAATCCTCTACCTAATGTCTATGAAACCTTTACTCAACAATCTAGATGGTGCCACGGCAGGCTATGAACGCATCAACTCAAAGAAATTAAAAGGTACTTCATAATAGTAAGAAGATAAAAAGGCTCCTTCGGAATGCAGGGAGGGCTCACCAACTCCAGGATGCACTGCTAAAGACTTAAATGATTTATGGGCTGAAATTCTCTATCTCCTGTATCTGCATCATAAAATGATGCAGGTCGGGAATGGACTTCAGTACATGGAATATATAGGGATGTAAAATAGCTCAAGAAAATAAGGCTCGACTCACTCATCTCGACTCAACAACTCATACTCAACTAAAAACTCATGCTCGACTCATCGTATGCAAGTTTAAAGAAAATTCATGCTTCGAAAATACACTTGCTAAAATAAGCTTAGTACTACTAATCTCAGTTTAAAAATATCATAGTCAATTAATAAAATGTTGCTTGGGAGTTTCTCTTAACTGATATCCTCATCCCACCACCTTAAGATAGGTGATGCATAACGAATCAACATTATTGTCACTCCCGCCCTTAAGTTACCATAGAAAAGGAGGATCAACTCTCTCTTGGATCCATATTAAATGTCCACTTACAGGACAAGAGCCGTCAGACTAGCCGTAACGACTATCCTACAGTGGATACGTAGTTCTGTGGGTTAAAGTAGAAATAAACTTTCTCCCCGCTCGGTGCTCGATACTTCCCCCAAGACTAAAACATGCTCAACTTATTAAATAACTCATCATTGACTCATCATCATCATAATTCAACTCATCATCATCATCATAACTCAACTCATCATCATCTTCAATAAATATATTTTGAAAAACAATATGTATTTGCATCATCATCAATGTGGACTCAAAATGTCATTTAAACTCATTGCTCAATTTCATCAAAAACTCATGCTCATGTAGACTTAGTAAATTATGCTCAAAACTCAACTCAAATCTTCAAAAGCCAACCTCAACTCAAAATATGTATGTATTTCTCAAAAATTATAAAATCTAAAGTTCATGATATCAAGTATAAAACTACAACTCAATACCATATTGAAAGTATATGATGCAATAAAACTTCATAAAACATCAAGAGAATTCACAATAAGTACATAATCTCAATA
>JAABOM020061510.1:0-10958 GCA_011800125.2 Solanum clarkiae
ACATTAGAAGCTTGTGCACGTGACAACCAGGTTTTGGGGGATTTTCATTAAGTTGACTTATCATCCGCAATTGAACATTCATTTTTTTATTATAATTCTGCATTTTAACGTTATAGTTGGGTTGTAGGCTAACTTGTCTTGGTGGGAGAAGACGAGTGCCATCACGTTCATTTTTTGGATCATGACACGACTCGACCCACTCCTTCAACGTCAATTCATCCGGGTGTCTTCATCTCACCCTGTCCCTCGTCCTTGGTCGCGAAATCAACGGATGAGATCGTTAATCTGTTGAAGAGATCCTCAACAAATTCGAATTCCAAGTTCAAGTTCTAGACTTCCATCGAGTTTTCCTCCTAATTTCATTCATTTTTTATTCTATAAACATGTTCTCTCTATCCATTGAAAAGGGAATTTTTGACTTTAGATGGGTTTTTTTGGCCTCCCCTCAAGAAAAAAACACAATTTCTACCATTCCTTATAATTCTAGATGTCAGAAATACAAAACAAAGATTAAAATTTTGTTCTTCTATTTTTTCAAGCTCGTAGTAGCCGAGGTGGTGTCACTCAGGTTCGTCATCACTAGTTCACTACCTGGAGAAAGTGGTACATGTGTTCTATCTTATTCTAGTGCCCTTTTTATATGGGTTGATGCTTATATATCTATTCTTTTGTGATGCATGTGAATGTCGAGCCTTTCTTGACTAGTTCCTTCTATATGATCGAGTTCTTGGTTAGTTGACCGAGCCTTGGTTCGTTCTTAGGGAAAAAAGATACTGGTTGCAGGTTTTTGGAGGCGATGATGAGGGTTGTATATGCTAATTATAAACGATAGACGGTTGGTGTATACATCAGTATAAGTGTTCTAAAAGCCCAGAATTTCAGTGGTAGCAGCCAGAGACCCCAAATATTAAGCTTGCAGGAAATTAGACTAATCTACGGGCTGTATACACTGGTATACAACTGTGATACAGGAATTAGAATGCGCTAAAAGGCCTGTATATTGCAGCAACAATCCTTTGACAGAAATGGGCCAAAAGACCAAACTCTCCTCCCTTTTTATTTGTGTTTTATTTACTTGTGCCTATTTGAACTTTAACATTTTTTCATTAATTTAACTTAATTAAATTTCCACGATAAACCTTTTGTGTTAATTTATTTTTCTAAATGATTTCATGTTCTTTTATAGTTTAGTCATTTTTCAGCAAAGTTAATTCACTTAAGTTCTTCAAAAAGTGGTCAAGTTGTTCTCTTATTTCAATTTTTTTTTTGAAATTTTGCTTATTTAAACTTTTATAGTAATTGTTGATTTCTTTTTTCGAAAAAATATAACTTTTACTTCAAACTTTTTTAGTTAGTTAGTTGATACTTCCTTCAAAAATCACTTAGTTTATTTTCCTTGGATATTTTTAAGTTTTATTAGTTTTAAATTATTTTTCTCAAAAATTAGTCAATTAAGATTTAAATCATCAGTCAACCGCATGTTAGTGGCCACTTTGAATACTAATACCTTCTCAAAGTGGAAATTAGAACTCGAACCATTTTCTCTGATTTTTAGGACTTTTTTCTGTTAGAGTCTTAAAAATTTTATAAGTTTTCTTAATTTCTTTTTTTTTAAAATTAAGTGACAACTCTATTTATCTTTTCTTCGAGAATTGATTTTTAGGACTTTTTTCTGTTAGAGTCTTAAAAATTTTATATGTTTTCTTAACTTTTTTTTTTTTAAAAATTAAGTGGCGACTCTGTTTACCTTTTCTTCGAGAATTGATTTTTTCTTAAATTAATTTAGTTAATTTTTAAACAAATTTTTTCCTAAAATAGCCATTTTCACAATTAACTAGTCTCCGTGTTAATTTCCAAATAAAATTTCAAGTCTCATTTTATTGAGATATTTTTGATGATTTGACTCATTCTCAAGGTTTTTAAAGATATCTACGCCCCTTTTATACTCCTAAACATCTCATATACTAATTCTAACCCCTCATTCAAGCTTTACACTCAGTTTATTCCATTACCCTTAAGACTTTCTCTCCAAGTCATTCCTTCAAAGGATTCAAGTTATGGATTTATTTGCACTGCCAAGATCAAGTTTAATTCATCTTAATTTTCTCAAATTTTTCAATGTATGTGAGATTGATTCATGATTCCCTTCCAATCATGAAAACCCCTTAAATCTATTTATTTAATTTCAAGATTTCTAAATATGAACTGCAAATAGGTTCTAATTCGTTGAAATTGAGCTATGGATTGAACTTAATTATTGATTTTATGATGATTTTAATCTTATTATTATGATTTACATTGACCTTATGAAGAATTGAATATGCATGTCTCTTTAATTTATGAATCTATGCATGTGTAAATTCAAGTATGTTTTAATTGTTGATTTCGTCATGGATTTATTATGATTTTATTTTATTATGATGTTTTAAATATGAATTCCTAATACACATGTTATTTCTTCATCCCTCATGGCATATTCATGCATGAACAAGTATTTTCATGAGATTTATGATGTGAGTTAACACCCAATTTTGATTATGACTATGATTTCAGCAAGTATGATTATGAGATGTCATGTGATCACATAATGTCTATGATATGACTTTTAAGCACTATGGGTGAGGATTCACCAACATGTACAAGTATGAATGAACTATTCCTATGCATAAAAGTATGAGAAAAAGTATGATTTGACTTTTTAGGCCAAGTATGCATGATTATAATATGATTTGGTTTTTTATTCCAAATATGCATGATTATGAAGTATGTTTTAGCTTTTAAAACCAAGTGTGCATGATTATGTTTTGAAAAGACATATGTTCCCATTTCAAGCATGTATATATATATGTATATGTATATGTATATGTATTTCTGTGGGATAATTACTTAGCATGTAAGACCCGAATTTGGTATGACCTTAATGGTGCTTAAAAATTGGTTCTAGAAAGTTTTTGACCAAGGTTATGGGCTGTGTGAAAGGGCCTTGAGGTGGCCCTTGCCCTTGTGTGTCACGCCCTGAGAGGGTACCCTAGACGTGACTGGCACTCAGAGACTATTGCTAGTCCCCAAGTGAACCACTTGGCCTCATCATATTCACTCATTCATAAATTCTACTAATCAGCGGAAGATATAAGAAAGTAAATGGGCATATCTCATCTAATCTCAAAATAATATTATAAATGGAAAGGCTAGTAGAATGAAACTGGCTCAACAAGTCTTAACATCAACATTCGACTCTAGTCTATGAAATCTCTATCACTATCAAGTGGTGCCAATGACGGACCCATGGCTACCTCAATCAAAATAAAGCTAATAAGTGTCTAACTCTAAGACAAGATGAAATAAATATAATTAATCCTCCAAAGTAAGGGAGGTTCACCAATCAGCTGAACGTCTCAAATCCTCAACGATGCACTTGTTGACGATCTCCAAATCTTGTATCTACATCATGAAATGATGCAATCATAGAGGTGGAAGTTAGTATGTGGAATGTAATATATGTAAAATAGCTGAATAAAACTGAAACAGGTAGAATAATATAGAAACAACAATCAATATCAAGGATAGTAAAAATCATCATGTCAAATGTCTATCTAAAGTAAGAATAAAGAGTAGACAAGTGACCCATCAACCAATTAACTCATCAATCAAATCAGACTCATCTCAGAAGGACTCATCTTAAATCATCTCATCTCATCTCGACTCAGATTACTCATTTTGGGAACTTTTTGGGAGTTTCTCTTAACCGACAACAACCACTTATGAGCCAGGGTTGTACAACAATCATGCTAATGTTGCCACAGCCGTTCTGCAGCTATGGAACGAATATGATCCATAAGAAATCTAGAATATCAACTGGTCAAGTCCAATTGTTTCAGGACAATAAGGTGAGGACCTGTCCGACTATAACAGACTTAATCCATAAAATGAGAACTTGTCCGACTCTAACAGACTTAGCCCTTGAGTGAGAACTTGTCCGACTCTAACGGACTTAGCCCTTAAGATTGGGACTCTAACGAACTTAGTCCATTCCTACGGTTGGCGACATAGTTAATGAGTGTGATTTGAGATTGCTCTTGTTAACTCATTTTGGTGCTTGATACTCCTCCAAAAACTCAATGCTCATAAGACTTCTCATCTCAATTCAGTTATCTCAAATTTAGCCTCATAGAGACTCTCAATATCTCATTAACTCAAACTCTACATCCTCTATTGATTTCAGGGACTTTAACCCATCTTAATTAACTCAATTCTCATTTAAGAACTCAAAGACTCAGATCATCATTTAGAAAAAGTCATTTAGACATAACATCAAGAACTCAATTATGAAGACTCATAGGATCATTAAGCTCAAATAACTCAACCTCATACTCACATCAAGATTTCCATAATATACTCACGCAAGGCTCTAGACTCCGTCCCTACGTTCATTCATGCATGCTTTCAAAAGTTAACATATAGGGTTTATATAATATCTTATAAAAAATATCCAATTCAAGAAAAATAAGTTTATGATGATCATGAACGTATGAAAATACATATAATTAATATAATTTCTCAAAAAAATAATCAAGAATCATGTATGTAGACTCAAGAACTTTCAACTCACTTATAAGACCATCTAAGGGGCACACGAGAGAACAATCTCATGCTTTCGTTTAACCTTACATACGTGGAATAAAGCTCTTCAAATCACCCGTCAAGAGTTCTCCAATCTCACATTCTTCTTTCTTCTCGCTCAAGTCCTAACTTTCAAGTATTGTGAAGAAGGACTTAGAATGGGATTTTTGACCCTATTTACTCATCAAGACGACCTAAGTGGGTCGTGTTTCAAGTTTAGAAGGGGTTGGGAAAAGTTCGAAATGCCCCTCAAAAGATTTAAAATTTTAAACTTTGGTGAAACAGGTTTGGATAACAAGTCCGCAACACGGACCTATCGCGTACCTGTGAAATTTCAAAAACTCAATTCTGTCTAAAAGTTGAGGAAAAATATAAGTGTGGGTACGCGATGGGTTCGCGTCGCGGTCCTATCGTGTACCCTCACTGTTTTTAGCCAAATTGCAAAAAATTATTTTTAGACTCAGTTGCTCTTAAATCAGGTTGAGACCATTTTTTGACTTAATTTTCTGCGCTGATCGTAAATCCGATCTTGAATTTCCAATCAGAGTTTTGGAAGACGCATTATGCATACGTCTCCATTCTAGGGGTATTTTAGTAATTTTGTCGAGTGTTACATTATGTGTAGAGTGTTGGCTTTAACTTTGGAGTTAAAGACTAAGGTTCACACCACACGAACCCCACACGGTCCGTGTGGAACTTTATGGACAGTGTGGTGGCTTGTGTGAGTGGCCTTGCCCTTGGAAACCACTTTTTGGCAAGGGTTATACCATATGAACCACTCAAGGATCATATAACCCCTTCATGGTCCATATGGGTCTTTGTATGGGCATTGATGTGAAAATTTCTAATTATGGAATCACTATCTCAGTACTTTATTAGTGGAATTTTGGTTAAGTGTGGCTTCACAGAAGGCCACATGGTCTGTATGCCTTTAAATGGTCCGTGTGGCCTCAGTACGGGACCCCTCACAATATTTTTATATCCATTTCATTAATGAAAGTTTTGTAATTACAGTTACTCCTAAGGGTGTTTTGTGACTTTCTTGAAATAACCCTAAAAAGTGCTCGAAAATGTGCCTCGAAAGTACCCCGAATCATCATTTCTATATGTCCCAAAATCCGTGTGTGATATCAAAAATCCAACTTCATATTCTTGTTAAGGGGGAAAAATTGAGTGAGAAAAGGGTCTAACCCCGATTTTAGAGCAAACGATTCACAATTTCAATTTTCTAATGTTGATTTCCAGTCAGTGGTACGTGTTTGTGGCGCACGCGCCCCTGTGTAGTTATTGCATAGTTTTTCTTGTCCAGTCCAAGGCTTTGAGGTCTTGGGCCTAAGCCTTCCTATACGTAAAACTACCTATACTTAGCTTTATTTCACCCTCACATCATTCAAGACATTCCCAAATACTATCTCAAACACTTAGACAATATTTCATCTCCTAATTTCAAGTCTCAAAACTCATCCGGATCTTAAGGTTCTCATTCAAGCTTCAAATCTCCATCTCCAATCTTCTTCAAGGATTTTCCAAAGTCAAGATATATGGGTTTGTAACACCCCACATCTTACAATACTTGTACAATGCAAATGAAATATGATTAGGTTTGGTCAAGTTAGCGCCAAATTTGTAAAAGTGATTGAATCTCGTGTTAATGGGCTATACGTGCATTTAACGCTTAAGAGGGTCGAGTGCATATTTGTTTTGTGTCGAATTGAGGAGATCATAGCCTTAAATAAAGTAAGAGAATTGAGGTGCTTGTAGGACTTAAGAATCTAGCAGGTGAGTCACCTACTTGCTTAGCTTAAATTTTCTAGCTAAACGGAGACGAGACTCGACGTCGAATTGTCCAAGTCCGATTCTGAATAAAGTCCGTGTTAAGAGTGTAAATTTGGACCATGTTTTAGCATCACTTATGTACTATATTTTCATCCCAAGAAGGATATTAAAAAGGGCCCAAAGACACCACAACCCATGTGGCTATTTGGGCCCAAAACTAAGTAAGAGAAATTGGAAAAATGGGCAGCCCAAGCCCATCAACTTGGAGACCCATTTAGGCCCAAGTGAAAGGGGAAAGGAGCTGCATCACTAGCTTCTGCATCACCATCTTGATAATGTAAGGATAAAGAAGCCTTAGTAAGTCGGCCAAATACCCCTTTATAAAGGGCTCAAAACAGCTCCCACAAGTCATTGTTAACTTGACCAACAAAAAAAAAATCAGGTTGTCTCCAAGTTTTCTCTTAACGTCTTTTGACTTTGTAAAGCAGCTAAAAGGAACTTCTAGGGTTCTTAGAGAAGCCCTATACCTTGAGGATAGTGATAAGTAAGCTTACACATATGTTTAGTATGGTTTTCTTATGAAAACAAGAAGTATATGCTAGTATGTTTGTGCTGGAAATTTGAGATAACATGTATTTAGAAAGTTGCTGCACACTTGCCTTTTGTGTTAGTGACTTTTCTATGGTTTGTAGGATGTATTATGAAGAGACATTTATGTTATTAACATGGTTTGAGATATAAATGTTATCCTAAGGTTGCTGCCCTGATTTTGGTTTCATTTAACAAACGCGTTTTATTGTGTTATCTTAAGTGTAATGTTGATTGGAACTTGTGGGCTGTTGGATGGAAGGCTATTGGCTCACGTCCTTTATGACTTCTTGTGTGCTATACTAATACTGTTTTAGGACTACAAATATGTGTAAATATTGTTGGAAAAGTTTGGTTAGTATTGGAACAGGTTTGGAATTGTCGACGTCGAAATATAACGAAGGGAGGTAACATTATGTTGTCCATTTGTAGGTTGTGTAGAATTGTTAAGTGTTGTGATTAGTGGGCTGTTGTAAGACTGTTGTGACACTAAAACAGGCTGCATATGATGTGTACTTATGAATGTGTGCTAGAAAATACGATTATAAGTGAAAAGATTGAAGGAATGCGTTTGCATCACTAATTATAGGCTTGCTGCCCGGGGGTGAGTTTTTGTGATATTGGACTGCCAAGAAGTGTTTCTTTGCTGCTAATACTAGTCTTGTTGCCTACTATTTTGTAGATAAGTATTTGGAGGAAGGGAAAGTTATCTCGAGGTAGTAACAAGAATGAGGTATGTAAGGCTATTTGATTTCATATTACTTGGCATGAAATCTAGATTCTTCCTCGGCACATAAAGGCACTTGCTAACTCTGACACAACTATTAACTGTGTCTACAATCTGGCACATGTTCATATGATCCCATACATAGTCACCTTCAAATCTGCATATATACATGGATACCAATTTACATGGGTTCTTTTTGCCAAATAAAGTTCACGAGTAATTTCATCTCATACACATTTCATTATTTATGTAACGTACTCTTTATAATTGTCATATTGTCTTGTATGATTATCTACATGTCACATGCTACATATACAGTCCTACATCTCCAATATTGTGACCACCAAAAGAACCATCTCAAAGGCAATTGAAAGA
The DNA here is from genome assembly GCA_011800125.2 of Solanum clarkiae. Taxonomy (NCBI): domain Eukaryota; kingdom Viridiplantae; phylum Streptophyta; class Magnoliopsida; order Solanales; family Solanaceae; genus Solanum; species Solanum clarkiae. The sequence continues at coordinate 8,087 of JAABOM020061510.1, forward strand.
TAAAGTATATTGTTTGCTGATGGGTGGTAGCCCGATGGGTGGAAGAATCACCTAGCCAGGGATGATCCTATCATGGGTGGTAGCCCGAGGGGTTAAGGAAGAACCTAGCTAGGGACAATCCCAATACAGTTTTACCACTGATCAGTTAGTCATTTGTATTACAGCTGTGCATAAATTATACAGTAAAGGTAAAGTAATATAAAGAACATAAAGTACACGATCCCACAGTATAACAAAAGGTGGCCTTTTATCCTACACTAGTGCATAGTTTCAGTTGAGTTGTTACTTCGTATATAGTATATCCTGCCTTACATATTCAGTACATTATCTCGTACTGACGTCCCTTATGGGGGACCTGCATTTCATGCTGCAGCTACAGGTTTTAATAGATCTCCCCAGTAGGAGTACAGGATATCCAGTTGCTGATACCAAGCTCCAGGTTGCTTTGGAGCTTTGTATGTCTAGAGTTTATATGTTTGTATTGTACAGTTAGTCATGGCAGGGCCTGTCCCGACCCTTTTCAGATGCTTTCTCTTATCTAGAGGCTTTGTAGACTATGTAAATTAAAGTGTGGTCATGTCTCATACTTTAAACATTGTGGCCCCAACGGCCTAGCCATATGCATTTCCTTTTGGCTTGTTATCACTGTTTAATTTCTTCAGGGCATGTCAAATGTAGAAATCCCTTATAATACATATAGAAAGCATATAGACACAGGTTGGTCCTCCCGGGCCTTATCGGTGATGGGTGCCAGTCCTCCCTAATGGGACTTGGGGCGTGACAGAAGTGTTATCAGAGTGAGGTTGTCCTAGGGAGTCTAGAAAGCCGTGTCTATGTAGAATCTTGTTTATCGATGTGTTGTACACGACATTTATAAACAGGAGGCTACGTGGCATTTAGGAGTTGTTATTTTCTTTCCATTCTTTAGATCGTTCCATAAAGTCAAGTGTAATAGGTGCATTATATCTAATTCCTAAATTGTTTTGTACAGCAAGTATACGAGAAACAAGTCAAAACAAGGGTAAAAAGAAGGTAGTAGAGGTGGTGGTTGGTATATCCAGCCAGTTGAGACAACGAGATGAGGTTCGAGAGGGGTCTCTGTAACAGACATCTCCAACTCCTCCAGTTCCTGATGAACCCGAGAGTCGTGAAATTCCTCTAGAACCACCTATTGATGCTACCATTCATGATTTGAGAAATGCAGTCCAATTATTGACTCGTATAGTTGCTGGCCAAGGTTAAAGGCAGGAAGGTCCAGTTATAGGTACAAGTGGTACAAATAGGGCAGCTGGTACCAGGATACGTGATTTTCTTAATTTAGACCCTCCAACCTTCACTGGTTCAGATCCCAATGAAGACCCCCAGGACTTTATCAGATTCAACGTACTTTAGATGTTATGCACGTGAGTGGTACAAAAGTTGTTGAATTAGTGATATACAGGCTAAAGGGTGTGGATATATTGTGGTATGAACCTTAGAAGCAATCTAAGGGTATAGATGCACCTCCAACTACCTGGAAAGAATTCAGAGAGGCATTTCTTGACCATTACTTTCCATTAGAGATCCGAGAGGCCCGTGCGGATCAGTTCCTGAATCTTCACCAAGGGAATATGAGTGTGAGGGAGTATAGCCACCAATTTAATTCCCTGGCAAGGTATGCTCCTAATGTAGTTGTTATAATGGCAGATAGAGTTCATCAATATGTAGATAGGTTGGATACATGTCTGGTCAGAGACTGCACCTCTGCTTCCTTGAACAAAGATATGGACATAGAGAGAATGCAGGCTTTTGCACAAAAATTGGAGGATCAGAGGCAGAGGAGAAGGACACAAGAGTTGGAAAGGGGCAGGGCAAAAGAGCCAGATCTACAAGGTAGTTTACACCACCCCGAGGTGAGCTTATGCCTCGATTTTCTAATAGACCGCCTAGACCATCATCCTCCTACTCTGCAGCCAGTGCTCCACCATAATTTCAAGGTCTCAAAGTAATCAGGTTGGTCAACGAGGTGAGGGACAAGGTATATGGACAATAGGATATTCAGCAGGCTAACCATTGACTCCTAGGCAGCCTTGTAAATAGTGTGGGAGTCATCTGGGTATATGTCATGTTGGGATGAATGTTTGTTATTGGTGTGGTGTGCAGGCACATGATAAGAGATTACCCGAGGAGGCGCATGAGTGATATAGCACAATCTACTGGTTCGGCTATTGCATCATCATCGTCAGTTCCTCCGTTAAGTAGGGGTCAATAAACACATATGGTCATGGTAGAGGTGGTAGAGGGGCAGCTAGCTCTAGCGGAGTCCAGAATCACACGTATGCTCTGGGGAGTCGGCAAAATTTGGAAGCTTCACTTGATGTGGTCACAGGTATATTGTCCATATTTTCACATAATGTATATGTATTAATTGGCCCTGGTTCTACATTATCATACATCACTCCACTAGTTGCTGAGAAGCTTAAGAGAACACCTAAATTATAGAACAAACCATTTAAAGTGTTTACACCAACTGGTGAATCTATTATGTCTAGAAGGTTTTATTATGAGTGTGTAGTAACTGTTTGTAACCATGACACATTCGCTGACCTTATTGAGCTAGAAATGGTGTAATTTGATGTTGTAATGGGTGTGGATTGGTTAGCTTCTTGTTATGCCACCGTGGATTACCGAACTAAGAGAGTGTACTTCCACTTTCCAAATGAGGCAGTTATTGAATGGCAATGCAATGTTGGGGCACCAAAGGGGAAGTTTATCTCTTATTTTAAGGACAGAAAGATGATATCCAAGGGGTATGAATGTCATTTAGTTAGAGTGAGGGATATGGAGGCAGAATCACCAACTCTTCAGTCAGTTCCAGTAGTGAATGAATTTG
>JAABOM020061511.1:0-10957 GCA_011800125.2 Solanum clarkiae
CTTAGATTCAAACATTTAAGGAAGCATGTTTTACTTTAAGCATTTATCATACAAGCCATATTGTTATTATGCTATCTATTGCTTATAATTATGGATTTTTATTATATTGCTTATCCTTTGTTGCATTGCATCCCACATACTTAGTACATTCATACGTACTAACACATACTCTATGCCTACACGATATTACATTGTAAGAACTAGAGCTCTATTAGATTATCCTCCTCTACATGACTAGTTTGGCATCTTGAAGATAAGCTTGGTGAGTCCTCAAGTTTAAGGACACTATCTACTCTCTCTTGTTATTTCTAAAATTTCTTTATGTTGATATAGATATTATGAGGGTGAACCCTGAAAGTGTCTTGGCCCCTGTTTTGTTCTAAGTCTAGAGGTTTTGTTGGAATAGTACGATGTATCTATGCTATGAGCTAGGCACTTTATATTTTGATGACATCAAGGATGTCCCTTAGTCCTTTTATCCCTCTTTAGACTCTCTTGTTGTTGATTAATTTCTTTCGCGACAAAGGACGTGTGTGTGATATGCTAAGAGCCTTGTTTGAGGTCGCATTGGGTTCCACATTCATCGTGTCATATCTAGGCTCTAGTTTGGATCATGATAAACTTGGTATCAGAGTAGGTTGTTAACGTAAAACCCCCAAAAAGTGCCCAAAATCTTCCTTGGAAGTGCCTGGAATCTTAATTTCCATATATCTCAAAATCCGTGCGTTATTTCGAAAACCGACTTCATATTCTTATTCAGGGGGTCAAATTGAGTGGGGATGGTGTCTAACCCCGATTATAGAGCAAACAATTCACAATTTCAAATTTCAACGTGTCGAATTCTAGTGAGAAATCCACGTTACTGGTATGACCCACCTCAGTACATTTTTTGTCCAGTTTTTCATGTTCGGTCCAAGACTTTTGGGTCTTTGGCCTAAACCTTCTAATGCATGAAAATACCTATATTTACCCTTATTTCACCTCGTATCATCCAAGACACTCCCAAATTGTCTCCAAAGCACTTAGACAATAATTCATCTCCTAAATTCAATTCTTAAAACTCATTTAGGATCTAAAGATTTCCTCTCAAGCTTCAAGTCTTTATCTCCAATCTTCTTCAAGGATTCTCCAAAACGTAAGGTTTGTGGGTTTCTTTCATGGGTTCCTTTCACCCATGATATCCAAGCTTCCTTTTATTCAAAATTGCATGATCTAAAGTTGATTTACTCATGGATCTCATTTATTGTGAAATTTACTACAACTATGTTGGAGTTTGTGAAATTTTGATTATTTTAGCATGTTTTGAGCTATGGATCTAAGATACATGGTGAGATTTGATGAGGGGTTTTGATGTATATTTCTTGAGGGTGTTACCAAATATAGATTGATTGTTTTACATTGGATTTACTTGCATGTTTTCACTCTTGAATTGCATGATTTTAGACTAACATTACACACCCGCCAAGAGTTTGAAGGCCTAATGCTTGGCATATGAGATATATGACTTTATGATGATGAAAGCATGTTGTATGTATGTTAATCCCATGATAAGCTTTTGTAGTGTTACGTATTGACCATAACCTTATGAAGGGGTTAGTATCTTGACTACTTTGATGGAGGGTGTTAAGTCCATTAACCTTGTTGAGGGTTTGGTACCTTGACCACTTTGATGGAGGGTGTTAAGTTCATTAACCTTGTTGAGGAGATGGTACCTTAACTACTATGATAGAGGGTGTTAATTTCATTAACCTTGTTGAGGGGTTGATAACTCGATCACTACCAAGGGGGTGTTATGCCTTGGATTCTGAATACTAGTTGCTTGGTCTATGATGATGGTCTTTTCATATCTATATAATATATTCTATATAAGCATGTTTTACTTCAAGCATCCTTCATATATGTCATATTGTTACTGTTACTGTGCTATCTATTAATAATTATTATGTATCTTAACTATGTTTCCTATCACTTGTTATTGCATCCTACTTTCTTAGTACATTTAAACGTACTAACCCATAATCCATGCCTACATGATGTTATCACGTAGTAACCAAAGCTCCATTTGGCCATCCTCCTCCACGTGGCTAGTTCGATTATCTCTCAAGCTAGTTGGTGAGTCGTCCATTCCGGAGACGTTGTTTTATATTTCTTATGTTATTTATTGATACTCTATTCTTTATTGCTACTTTGACTGTGAGGGTGAGCCTGGTTGCTTGTCTTAGCCCCTGCTAAGTATCTATATTTAGAGATGTTATTGGACAAGTTGTGTATTATGTTTGACCTCGACTCATCTATGATATTTAAGTATTACTCTCTCTTTCTCTCTCACTCCCTTAGTCCCAATTTCCCTTCTTTATGCTTATCTCTGTTTCTCATTTTTAGTTGCTTCCACGACCAAGGATGTGTAATGATATGCTATGAGGCTTGTTTGGGGTTTCTTCGGGTTCCCCATTTACTGGTCACTTATAGGCCCTAGTATTGGGTCGTGACAAAGATGGTATCAGAGAACTAGGTTGATAAACCCTCAAAGTACGACACACCATGTCGATTAGAGTCCTGTTCATGGTTGTGTTGCGCACCACAACTATGACCAAGAGGCTATTAGACGGTTTAGGAAATATTTTCCTTTTTCAAGGTCAATGTCATGCTATAGAGTTGAGGCAAGGTTATTCCCCCCTAACGAATGTTCTTTGATTTGCTAGATCATGCCTAACAGAAGAGTAGGAAGAGCCCGCACTCCCGAGGAGCAACCAACTACTCCCGCTCCACCCACTCCTCAAGTTGGGGGAACGCTTCATGAAGAAATCCGAGATGCTCTCGCCTTTCTTGCACAAGTTGTGGCTAACCAAGCCCCTCGTGCTCCTATTTCGATATCTCGAGTGGGAGACTTTATGAGGATGAATTCGCCAGTATTCTATGGGTCAAAGGTTGATGAGGACCCTCAAGAATTCATTAATGAGGTTTACAAGGTATTTGCCATCATGGGTGTTAGGTCATAGGAGAAAGCGGAGTTGGTGGCTTACAACTTCTATGGGGTTACACAAATGTGGTTTAATCAATGGAAGGAAGAAAAGGGGGTCGACAATGTGGTTCTATGGGAGGAGTTCAAGGCGGCTTTTCTTAATTAGTTCTTCCCAATTGATATTAAGGAGGATAATATGGTAGAATTACTGAATTTGAAACACGGTACCTAGAGTGTGAGGGCCGACCAAGGTCTAGGATGAGTAAATTCATGATGGGAGTGTTCGACTTGGTGAATGAGGAGTGCTAGTTTGCTATGTTAATTAGTGACATGAATTTTGTCAGCATGATGACCTATACCAAACAAATGGAGGAGGAAAAGTTGAGGAAGAGGAGAGGTGAGGAGGCCAAGAGGGCCCGTGGTGAAGGAAAGTTCCAAAGTGTCAAAGGTAGTGGTAATGTGGTACTTTATGATAAGTGCCCAAAATATGGTATGTGGCATGATAGCCCATGCTTGAAGAAGACCAATGCTTATCATTAGTGTGGAGAGGAGGGTCACAAGATAATAGATTGTCATGCAAATAGGGTAGAGGTGGTGATGTTGATCAAGGGGATGGTCTGAGATGTAATCCGTTCTATGCTCTTCAAAAAGGCAAGGAGGGGAAGAGGTTCCCGATGATTCTACTGGTATGTTAAAGGCTTTTCCTGATGTTATTGTTCATGCTTTGATTGTTTCGATGGTTACTTTCATTTCATTGTTCCTTTTATTGCTAGTAGGGTATGATTATATGAGTCTACTGTTGCTAGAAGGGTTTAGGGGATGTTCATGTTCTTATTGCATAGGGTATTGTCTTGTGATTTTAGTTGGACTCAATTTGTTAGATTGCAGGTCTTGAGGTGGTTTGGCTACTTCCAAACCATGCTTTGAATAAGTGTAGGACCCGTGACGTTGTGATATGATGGTTAAGGATGTTCAATTTATTTTGTCAACTACAATGGGTTAGTCACTTCTTTAAGGTTGATGCTTGGTTCGAGTTTTGTCCCCAAATGCGAATGAGCGTAGGTGATATTCCTATGTGTCTTTCCTGGGAAGGTATTTTTGGGGTTGTTTGGTTGACTTATCCACCGACTAGGTTTGTGGATTTCATGTATAGGGTCTTAAAACCATACATTGACATGTTTGTGGTGGCCAATAGTAGAGGAACATGGATTTATTTAGAGCTTGTGACCCCTTTTGGGTGTAGTGTTGCAAGTCATGGGAGATAAGAGGTTGGTTACTAAATATAGTAGGTGTGAGTTGAGGATAACAAGAAGGTGGTTAGACCTCCTTAAGGATTATGATATGAATGTGCACTATTTTTCCCGGTGAAGCTAATGTTGTGGTTAGTGCTCTAAGTAGCCTAGCATGTGTTGATGATTGTGGCAAAGAAGTGACTAAAGGGTTCCATCGTTTGGCTAGATTAGAGCTTAGGTTGGAGGAGGTTGAGCATGGCGGTGTAGTATTCTTGATGGTTCCAAATCTTCTTTGGTTGAAGTGGTCTAGATTAAGAAAAGTCTTGTTCCGCCTTATTAAAGTTGGTGATTTTGGGTGAAAGAGGGTAGAGTGGAGGTTGTCTCCCAAGGGGAAGATGGTGGTTTATGGTACCAAATAGGCTATGTGTGATTAAGGTTGACAAAAGATTTTAGGGTTGTGAGTACTTAGAGAATGTAGAGGGAGGTCGGTAGAGTTGCATAACGGTGGAATGGCTTAGGGATATGGTTCTGGTTTGTCCGGTTCTTCATGCCTTAAGGTTGAGGGGATACTCTAGTGTCATAGAACTCCTTGAGGTTATGGGTGTTCTGGAGGATAAGTTGACTAAGGAAGAGGACCCAGTGGAGGTATTGGATAGAAGGGTTGAAGAAGTTGATTGATAAGGGTGTTGTGCTCGTCAAGACCCATTGCAAGGATCGTCCCAGGGAGCCCGAGCGGACATGGAAAAGTGATATATGTACCTCTTCTTCTTGTGATTTCATATCTTATATTCCATCCCCTAAGTAATTTGCATGCATTTATGTTTACATTGAAAAGGTTTACATTGATTTTAAAGTTATGTGGAGATTTTGAAAATGATGTTTTAAGGTGTATTGTTGATTTCTTGTTGGGGTTCACGTCATTATGATTACTCTTCTCTTGTACGTGTCTTTGACACTGGGGACGGATGTTCCCAAGGGGGATATATTGTAACAACCCGAAAAAGTGCCCAAAATCTTCCTTGGAAGTGCCTAGAATCTTAATTTCCATATATCTCAAAATCCGTGCGTTATTTAGAAAATCCGACTTCATATTCTTATTCAGGGGGTCAAATTGAGTGGGGAAGGTGTCTAACCCCGATTATAGAGAAAACAATTCACAATTTCAAATTTCAACATGTCGAATTCTACTAAGAAATCCACGTTACAGGTGTGACCCACCTCAGTACATTTTTTGTCCAGTTTTTCAAGTCCGGTCCAAGACTTTTGGGTCTTGGGCCTAAGCCTTCTCATGCATGAAAAACCTATGCTTAGCCTTATTTGACCCTCATATTATCCAAGACATTCCCAAATACTCTCCCAAACACTTTGACAACACTTTATCTCTTAAATTCAATTCTAAAAATTCATTCGGATTTAAGGATTTCCTCTCAAACTTCAAGTCTACATCTTTAATATTCTTCAAGGATTCTACAAAACCTAAGGTATGTGGGTTTCATTCATGGGTTCCTTTCAGCCATAATACCCAAGCTTCCTTTTACTCTTATTTTCATGATTTAAAGTTGATTTACCAAGGGTCTCATTTATTATGAAATTCACTGCACATTACGTTGAAATTTATGAAATTATGATTGTTTTAGCATGTTTTGAGCTATGGATGTAAGATCTATTATGAGATTTAATGAGGGGTTTTGATGTATATTACTTGAGGGTGTTACCAAGAATTGATAGATGGTTTTACATTGGAGTTACTTACAGGTTTTCATTCTTGAACTGCGTGACTTTATACTAACACTACAAATCCATGAAGAGTGTGAAGGCCTAATGCATGACATATGAAATAACCGGTCTCATTACATGTCCAATAACCTGTCTACTACATAGATAAAAGTGGGGGCCAAGACAAAGTAACCAGGCTTATCCTCATAGTCAATATATAAATAAAAGAGAGAAAGTGTTAATATATAGCAATAGATCATAAGTAATGTCCCCAGAATGGAAGACTCACCAAGAAGCTTGATAGAAGTCGTACTAGCCACGTGGAGGAGGATGATCAAGCGGTACACCGGTTCCTGCATGCTAACATCATATAGGAATAAAGTGTGCGTTATTACTTTGGAATGTACAAAGTTTGTAGGATGCAATGCAATGAAAGGTTAGGTATAATAGGCAAAATGCACAGTCATAAACAATGAATAGCATACTAACAATATGATATGTATGAGTAATGCTTAAAGTAAACCAATGCTTATATAGATCATAGTACTAGTGTAAGGAGTGACCACTATAGTGCAAATCAAGGCCTACCACCCTCTTGGATAGGCGCATGATGTACGAACCCCTTCATGAAGTTGATGGAGTACAACCCTCCACTGAGGTTGACGGAGTACAAACCCTCTATCATGGTTCACAGAGTACGAACCCCCATCAAGGTTGATGGGTACCAACCTCCAACAAGATTACCCGGTCCTACCATCCCCCAAGCTAGTCGTCCCAGGTATCAGCCCCTCGATAGGTTACCCGGGCCTAAACCACCCAAGCAACTCTTAGTCATCCCCAACACTACATAGAGATAATATATATATAAGTGCACTCCTTTCATTGTCATACACATACATTCTTTTTCATAATTATCGTCTCATCATCATTTCATTGTCATTTAGTCATTAAACTCATAAGACATACCTTCGACATTCAATTTCTCAAGAATCCACAACCAGACATTTTACCAACCACTTAGAGGGTATGTAATGCTAGTGTAAAATCATACAATTAAAGAGAAAAATCATGCTAGAAAAATAAGTGTAACACTATCAATAGATACTTGGTAACACCCTCAAACAATATACATCAAGATACATCATCAATTCTCATCATAGACCTTAGACTCATAGTTCTAAACATAGTAAAATAGTCACAATATCGTAAAACAAACATAGTATGCACTAAATTTCATAATGAATAGGACCAATGAATAAATCAACTTTGAATTATGCAATTTTGAGTGAACGAACTTAGGTAACATGGGTGAGAGGAACCCATGAAAGAAACCCACATACCTTAGCTTTGGATATGAACTTGATGAAGATTGGAGATGGAGACTTGAAGCTTGAAAGGAAATCCGTAGATCTGGAGAGGGTTTTGAGACTTGAATTTAGGAGTAAAATATTTGACTATGTGTTTGAATGAGTATTGGGGAATGTTTGGAATGATATGAGGGTGAAAAATGGTTAAGTATAGGCATTTTAACATTTGGGATCATTTAGGCCCAAGGCATAAAAGTCTTGGACCGAAGTCAAAATTGGCTAGAAATTTACACTAGTGCGCACCCTTGGTGTGTCGTGCCAGGGCGCAAAAAGCTCTTTGGAATTTGCATTTTTGGAATTTCAAATTTTGATACGATTTCTCTAAAATTGGGGTTAGACCCTTCTCTCCTAATTTTGACTCTCTTAACAAGAATATGAAGTAAAATTTTTGATATCATGCACGGATTTTAAGATATATGGAAATTACAATTCTGTACACTTCCTAGACACATTTTTCGACACTTTTTGGGGTTGTTTCAGTATTTCCCCCATGGGAACATTCATCCTCGAATGTCAAAGAGACATATTTGAGATGCACAAACATGACAATTTCATATCACATAGAGATGCAAAAATGCACTTAAACATATGCAATGACATGGGGCTAAACGTAAGACTTGATATCAAATAAAGGACTTAGATCAATACCTTAGGCTTGAGTGGAGTGAAAATGGTAAGGATATCACTTTTGCATGCCCTCTTCGACCTCCCAAGTAGCATTCTCAACTTGTTGAATCCTCCAAAGGACCTTAACAGAAGCTACCTCTTTGTTTCTCAACCTCTTTACTTGCCTATCCAAAATCTGAAATAGAACCTCTTCATATGTCAAATTATTATACTCAACAATGCCTATAACATCATGACGCACAATGGCATTCAGATCACCTACGCATTTCCTGAACATGGTCATATGGAACACCAGATGAACCAATTCCATCTCACTAGGCAACCTCAACTCATAAGCTACCTTGCCAACCCTCCTTATGACCTCAAAAGGACAAACATATCGTGGGCTCAACTAGCCCTTCCTACCATAATGAACTACATCTTTCATGGGTGACACCTTCAAATAGACTCAATCACCAACTTTAAACTCAAGATACCTTCTCCTCACGTCGGCATAGGACTTTTGACGACATTGGGCCATCTTTAACTTTTTTCTAATCATTCTAGACTTTTCAAGAGCCTCCACAGCCAGATATGGTCGCAACAAAGTTATCTCAATAAACTCAAACCATCTAACCGGTGATCTACAATGTCTCCCATAGACCTCAAAAGGAGCCATACCGATGCTAGAATGATAGCTATTGTTGTAGGCAAACTCAATCAATGGAAGATGATCATTCCAACTACCTTTAAGCTTCAACACATACGATCTACGCATATCCTCAAGGGTTTGGCTGGTTCTCTCAGCTTGGCCATCCTTTTAAATGTGGAAGGTCGTACAAAGCTTATCTCTAGTACAAGACCCTTTTGGAAAGATGTCCAAAAATGTGAAGTGAATTGTGCCCCACGATCCGATATGATAGACAAAGGAACCCCATGTAACATTATCAAGTCATGAATGTACAACCTTCTATAATCTTCAACCCTAAATGTGATCTTTACCGGTAAAAAGTGAGCCGATTCGGTCATCCTATCAACCACAACCCAAATGGAATCAAAACCCTTTCTAATCTTAGGAAATCCGACCATAAAATCCATATTTATCTCTTCCCACTTCCAAGTAGGAACCACAATGTCTTGGGTTATGCCACCTGGCCTTTGATGTTTTTCTTTGACTTGATGACAAGTATGACAACCAGATATGAATTTGGCAATGTCCCTCTTCATGCCTCTCCACCAATACACATCCCTCAAGTCTCTTTACATTTTAGTGGAACCAAGGTGGATAGAATAAGGAGAGGTATGGGCCTCATCAAGGATCTTTTCTATCAAACCATCAACACATGGCACATACAACCTATCTTGGTATGTAAGAGCACCATATCCCCTTTGGGAGAAAACCTCCACGTTGCCCTCTTTCACCAAGGCCTTCTATTCTAACAAAGAGGGATTAAGATCTTGTTTCGCTATCACCTCGTCAACCAAAGAAGACGTAGAACCATCAACAACAACCATACCACTATTACCATCCTCATCCAACCTAACTCCCAATCTAGCCAACCAATGCATCTCCCTAGCCATTTCCTTCTCACTTCCAACAACATGAGCTAGGCTACCCATAGACGCCATACTCAAGGCATCCGCCACCATATTTGCCTTACCCGGATGATAATGCATACTCGTATTATAGTCCTTAAGAAGTTCTAACCATCTCCTTCGCCTCAAGTTGAGATCCTTTCGAGTGAAGTGATGATGTTCACGCTCCAATAAGAAAATGGTCGCTGTCAGCAATTAAACTAACCGAATGTTAGAGTAGAATCCATAAGGAATAAAGGGTTTGACTACCAAACTTCACTATTAATCATTTCAACCATTTATAACTAAAACCTCTAAATGGGGGTCGGGGGTTTGTGATTCAAAAACTAAGTAAAATAAACACTACACTATGGCATAATTGATGGTCATGCTCCAATAAGAAAGTGGTCATTATCAGTAATTAACCTAACCGAGGCTAGGGTCGAACCTACAGGGAATACAGGCTTGACTATAGGATTTCACTACTCATCATTCCTAGTATCTATAACTACAATCTCTAAAAAGGGAGGTTTGTGATTCGAAAACAACATAAAATAAATGCTAACTAGATTACGAGAAAATGCTCAATTTTGGGAACAACTTGGAATGGTGTTCCCCATGGTACATTGACTCAATTACCCTAGATAACATAACTATGATTGGTGAATTGCATGCAGGAAGGTAACTTAGGTTCTTCCAGCCTCTTGTAAAGGTTAGAATTTCACAAGTGTGCTTGGTCAGCTACCATGTCTTGCCAACTAACCATTACGTATTGTCCCAGTCAACCTCTCCTTTTTCAGGTTTGGTCAATTAGATGGGAAAACATCAACCGAATCCTATCATATACTTTCCTTTTCTTATTTGTCACTACCTTGGTCGGGATCGTAATAGTAGGCTGGGTTTTGTGTTAGCCACTACCTACAAGCACCTCAATTCTCTCACTTCATTTTAAGTCCATAATCCCCTCATCTCGACACAAAATATGTATACACTCGACCCTCTTAAGCGCTAGATACACAAATAGCCTATTAACGTGAGATTCAAACACTTTTGAAAACTTGCACTAGTTTAACCAAATCATGTCATATTTTATTTGTATAGTATTAATGGTGTAGTGTAAGGTGTGGGTGTTACATCCTCCCCCCCTTAGTAACATTCGTCCTTGAATGTTAGCACAATTAGATAGTTCAACTAAGTTTAAACCTTTACTTACATAGACATTATCAACACAATAATTATTCAGTAACACATACCTATTAGTGTCCCAATTCTGTTTGTTGGACTTTCTCTTCAGACTCGAATAGATATGGATACTTTGATTTCATTACTTCCTCAGCTTCCCATGTTATCTCTTCTGCTTGCGGGTTCCTCCAAAGTACTTTAACTAAAGCTATTTCTTTGTTCCTTAGCTTCTTAACTTGGCGGTCTAGAATAGCAACAAGTACCTCTTCATAGGTAAGATCCTCTGTAACTTGTACATCCTCGATAGGAGTGATACG
>JAABOM020061512.1:0-10957 GCA_011800125.2 Solanum clarkiae
GACTTGAAGTTTGGAAGTGGGTCTTGGAATCCAAAGCTTGCTCTTGAGTTTCCTTGAATTTGTATTGGGGTTTTAATGGAGGCCCTTGAGAGAATTTTAGAGTGTGTTCAAGTTGAGAGTAATGAGTTTGATTCTTTGGAGTAGGGTTTAGGTCTTTTGGGGAGGTTAAGATAGTATTGTAAGTCTAAAAAGGTCATTAGAGTAGATTAAATTTACGAAAACACCATTAATGAACGAATGGAAAAATTGGCAAAGTGATGCCTCACTAAAGGCCCCATGGGTTGTGTTGCACTCCATAGGTTGTGCGGAGTGCCCATGAGATGAGACTTAGTCAAAAATTGGAAGTTGGAAAACTTAGAAACATTAACGCCATTGTCACTTTAATGGAAGCCCTTCAGGGGCCGTGTGGTGCTACACTGTCCGTATAGTGGTCTGTTGAACCACACTTGTAGAAACAATGTTTCCAGGACACCCCACACCCAAGGCCACGAGATGTCTGACTTGCCACGGCCTGTCAAGGTGCTCGTGGCACCACACTTGGACAAAACTCCTCCCATGCCCACTCTTCCTCACTTGCACACACTCCACGACTAGCCACACCTGCCGTGCCACTGGCTTTAGACCAAAAGTGGTCTCTTCCAGCTCGACGAATCCCACACGCCCCATCCAAAGCATCACTGCCCATCTAAGTGCCCGTGTGACATCACTGCACGGGAGGGTCTCACGAAACGGTCATAATTCCTTCATATGATATCGGAATGAGGTGAAACCAAGTTTGTTGGAAAGATAACTCAAAGGGCTTTTATTTGACATGTCTTGGGCCATCCAATTCCAAGGTGCATAAACCATCACCCAAAACTCAACTCGTAGGAAGTCTTGAACTTGTCTAAGTACTAGAAGTCTCCTACGACCCTAATACACTCCCCATCTAATCAAATGAGGCTTGAAACATGGACACATTAGAGCATGGAGTTACAGGGTTTCATAATCTCAATCAATCATCTCAATTAGTATCATAGAGACTCTCATCATCTCGTTTAGTCTCATAGAGACTCTCATCATCTCAATTAGTCTCATAGAAACTGTCATCATTTCATTAACTCAACTCAATTAGGCCTTTAGACCTAACACCTCAATTATCTCCTCAACTTAGTTCTCATTTAATAACTTAAGGACTCAGATCAATCATTAAGAGGAAGTCAATTAGAAAAAACTCTAGAATTCAATTATGAATACTCATAGGAGTAACAAGCACTATCAACTCATCATCATACTCTCAGCACAATCACAATCAACATTCTCAAGTCAAGGCTCTAGACTCAATCCCTAGGTTCATATATATATTCTTTCAGAATGTTATATGTAGGGCTTGTGAAAATGTCTCATGTAAAACATTTAATTGGTAAATCAAGTTTATAATGATCATCAACACATGAACTACATATAATATATATATTATCTACGAGAAATTATTCAAGAAACATGTAGGTAGACTCATTAGACTCTCAACTCCTATATTACCATTAAATGGGGGCACATGGAAGAACATTCCCATATTTTAATTTAGTCTTAAATACATAGTAAGTTGATATACAATCGAAATTTGATGAATACTAGCTTTCTTGGAGAAAATCCTCGATCTTGGTAGTTCTTTTAGAGTGGAAGAACTTGGAAAGACATTGTTTGAAAGGCTTCTCTTTGATTCTTGAATTTTTGAATTAAAATCTTTAGAATGCTTGATATAGAAACCCAATTCTTGAAAAGAAGAATACATAAATCCTTTCTTGGAATTCTTGAATTCATTTCTTGAAACCCTAGGTTATGATTTAAGATTTTATTAGAGATTCATGAATAGATGAAAAAATTCGAGTTGGATATATTGAAATTTATGAAGAATAACTTACCTTGAGGATGGATCTTGAAAGCTAACCCTAACTTGATAATTTTCTTGATGATTCTTGAGTATTTATGTTTAGGAGTGAAGTAGAGGATTTTACTTATGAAAACTGACACATTTATGCATTTTGGGACCTTAAATAAACCCCCAAAGTTTTTAGGATAAAAATACCCTTAAAAAAAATAAAAGTGCATCACTTAGCTTATACAGAAAAGATTCGCATCAGGTCCACATCGCGAAGCTGTCGCGGATCTTCAGACAACTCTACATGTCTTCACTAAAATAGTCATAACCTTTTATTCTAAACTCCGATTAAAGCGAAATTGGATGTGTTGGAAAGATAATTCAAATATCATCAATGTGATATATTATGGGTCACCTAACTCATTTTATGTTAGGAGATATGGTCATTTGAAGCTGACCCTTCTATCAACTCATACGAAAATTTAGTCGGTAGAAAGTTTTTGGACTTAGCTTGATGTAAAAGATTTCTTATGACTCTAAATCACATCTAATATGCTTTAAGTACTTAGAAATTGTTCCTAACATGTATATATAACCTAAAATTCATTTTTCCACTTAACTTTTATAAAATATTACATTGGAACTCAAACTCTAAGAAAGTTTTTAGCTTAACTTCTCACTAGAGGGTTCGTGTGACCTTAGATCATCTACAATTCTATTTTCAAACTAAGAAATTGACTTTAACACCTATATTCAATTAAGAATCATCAATTAGGATCCTTGTCATATGATGGATGACTTAGTATTAGCTTAAAAAAAATTGGGGTGTTACATTATCTCCCCCTTTAGATCATTAGTCCTTGAATGATAAGTAAACTAGGAGATCCATCAAGAATGAATACCTTCAATGTCATGCCCCGGGAGGGTACCCTTGGCGTAGACAACACTCAGAGACTATCGCTAGCCCTTGAGAGAACCACTTGGCCTCATCATCACATCATACTCAACAAGGGAAGAATAACTCAATGAATAAGCATCAAATATAAGAATATATATACATCTAGAAGTAACTCTACTGTATCATAGTATCAACGAAAATAGTTTAGATACAGAGACTCATCCAAAACCTCTACTCAAATGTCTATGAAGCATCTATTCATCAGTGTAGAAATGTGCCATCAGGCCATGAGCACCTCAATCAGAGAAAGAAAAGTACAAAAAAATAATACAAGATAAAAGGGCTCCTCCGGGATACTAGGAGGGCTCACCAAGCTCGAGGAATGTACTGATCCGAACCTTAATGATACGTGTGTTAAAGCTCTTTATCTGCTGTATCTGCATCATAAAACGATGCATACTCAAAATGGACGTTAGTACGTGGAATATATTGGCATATAAAATAGCTCAAGGAGAAATAAAGCTCGACTCACTCATCTCGACTCAATGCTCATGCTCAAATCGTTTTATGCAAGTTCAGAGTAAGTCATGCTTTTAAAATAATCTCAGTATAATATGCTCATTTTGAAATCTCATGCTCAATTAATGTTGCTTGGGAGTTTCTCTTAATCGACATCCTCATCCCACCACCTTAAGTTAGGTGATACACAATGAATTAGCATCGTTGCCACGTCCGCCCTTAACTTTCCACAGAAAAGGGTGATCAACTCTCTCTTAGATCCATAGTTAGTGTCCACTTGTGGGACAAGAGCCATCAGACTAGCTATAACGACTATCCTACACTAGCAACGTAGTTCTGTGGGTTAAAGTAGAAGTGTACCCGCTCCCCGCTCTGTGCTCGATACTTCTCGCAAGACTAAAACATGCTCAACTCATTAATTGGCTCATCGTCGACTCATCATCATCATCATCATAACTCAACTCATCATCAACTCATAACTCAACTCAACAATTCAATCAATCAACGCAAATGATTAACTTGGCTTAGACTCAAATGATCATTTAGACTCATTTAATCAACTCGACATGCAATACAATCAAGACATCATGTATGATAATGTATGTGACGCAATGCAACATACTCCTAATGCTCATATATACTCAAGTTACTCAGCTTAATGTGCATCAATCCACTCAATTCAATATGCTCAATTTACCCAACTCAATATGCTCAATTTATGCATAAAATTCCATGGAAACATATAAATTAGGGTTCATACTATCAAGAATAAAAATACATGTATATATCTCACATTTATGCTCATGAAAATATAGGAATTATCTCATGTAATGTAATGTAAAATAAGACCTCATGATGAATACAAAGATATAGTATTAAAATAGAAGAAATTTCTCAAAAATCTCAACTCTCCTCAAATCTTGACTCAAGATAATGGAAAAGGGCGTGAGAAGAAAGGAATCAACACTTTGGTAAGCCTTACATACCTGGGAGTGTAGAATCTTGAACTATCTCGGAAGAAATTGGAAGATTTCCTAAGTTCTTTTTCAAAGCCTAGCCCCTTTTCTCTTGAATTTTGCTTCTATGCCTTAGAGAGTATATCTCAACATAAAAGAGGCTATCTGAGATGTTTTTGTGCTGATTTAAGTGTAAAAATGTTGTCCTTAGGCTTAGAAAAGGTGGGAAAAGGACCAAAATAACCCTTCTTAAAAGCTGTCAAAAGCCAGTTACGGGCCCCGTTATGATCCGTACACAGTACTACGACCCGTAGAACCCCTCTCATAACCCTTTGGCTTAATTCTAGAGCTTCTGGAATTGCTACGAGCCCGAACTGTGATCCGTACCCCGAATTACAACCCGTAAAGGAGGTCTCGTGGTGCCACTATTCACTGGAAGTCTCTAGTAGAATGGCTATAACTTTTGATTTTGACTCTAAATGAGGGGAAACCAAGTGCGTTGGAAAGCCAACTTAAAGGGATTTCATTTGGTATATTATGGGACCTCCAATGCTTCATGTGATAAGAGTTATGGTCATTTAAAGTTGACCCTTGCATAATCCAGCACTCAAACTCAATTTATCAAAAAGTCTTGAACTCGTCTAAGTATTAGAGGTCTCTTATGACTCTAATATACTTGCAACATATAGGGATGAGGCTTGAAATATAGGTACATATGAGGGTAGATTTATGGGGTGTCACACTGAAGAACTCAAATACTTAGATACTCGAATACTCATTCTCAAGAATAAACTTCAAACTCAATATCAAGAATTTAAACTTTATCTCCAACATCATTATTAGGGATGAATACCATCAAGAACTTGCATAATCAAGTACGCAGAGACTCAAGAGGAACATCAACTCAAAGATAGAAACTCAACTCCATTATCATAATTTAGGAACACACACTCTCTCCTATCACCCATAACTTATCTATTATCATCAACGTTGCTATCAATACTGGAAAGTAGGATCACTGAAAGGGCATGGAACGAAAGATCATTAGCATGATTCAATTAAGAAATCTTATATAAGAAAATTTATAATAAAGTACGATCTCCCTCATATATCAAGACTCATTCTGAGTTCACAAAACTATACTGGCGAACCACTTGGACTCATCATCTTCATTCACTCAACATACATAGTAGTTTAGCAGAAGACAAAGATAATAAGTAGTGGACATTCCAAGTCTCAAAACATATAAAAAATAGCCTAGTCCGAAAGAAGCTAGCTCAACATAATCTCAAAATCTATAACTCGACTCCAGTCTATGAAGCCTCTATAACTATCAATTGGTGCCAACGACAGACTTATGGCTATCTCAGCTCAAACATAAAGTTAGTCTAATATCTGACTCTAATAGCTAGATGAAAATAAAATAGGATCTTGTGAAGTAAGGGAGGCTCACCAACTCGGCTGACTGCAAAGATCCTCAATGGTGCACCTGTTGACGATCTCTAGTACCTACCTCTGCATCATAAAATGATGTAGTCCAAATGGACTTCAGTACGTGGAATGTACGAGTATGTAAAATGACTAAATGAAATATATACAGATAGAATAATACAGAAATAACATTAACTCAGAAGATACTCAATTAGAATGTCAAATGTCTATCTAAAGCAAGAATAAAAACTTGACAAATGGCTCATCAATACCACTCCAAACTCATCCAAACAACTCAATTAAGAGTACTATCAATGTGGGGCCTATTTGGGAGTTTCTGTTATCCAACAGCAATCACTTATGACCAGTGATTGTACAACAATACCATTGATATTACCACAACTGTTATGTACTTGCCAAGTAAAGAATAACTCGGACCCATAAGGGGTCTGGCTCTAAAGTCCTCTATTGCTTTCATGGAATTAAACCCAAGAGGGAACCTCTGATGTAGTGGTTCAATCCTCACGTATAGTTGGCGAGGTAGTTAATGAGTGCAAGTGGGACTCACTCTTACTCACTTTGGTGCTCGATACTCTTCCCAAGACTCAATGCTCATAAGACTCCTTATCTCAATCAATCATCTCAATTAGTCTCATAGAGACTCTCATCATCTCATTAATTCAACTCAATCGGGCCTTTCAACCTAATATCTCAATCATCTCCTCAACACAGTTCTCATTTAGTAACTGAGGGACTTAGACCAAAGAGGAAGTCAATTAGACAAAACTCTAGAATTCAATTATGAATACTCATATCAACTCATCATCATACTTCAATACAATCACAATCAACATTCTCAAGTCAAGACTCTAGACTCAATCCCTTAATTTATTCATGCATTCTTTTACAAAGTAATATATAGGGCTTGTGAAAATAACTCATGCAAAATGTTTAATTAGTAAATCAAGTTTGGGATGATCATCAGCACATGGAAATACATATAATATATATATGATTTACAAGAAAATATTTGAGAAAAATGTGGATAGACTCATTAGACTCTCAACTCCTCTATTACCATCAATGGAGCACATGAAAGAACATTCCCATGTTTTAGTTTAGCCTTAGATACCTATTAAGTTGATATTACAATTGAAATTTGATGAATAATAGCTTTCTTAGAGAAAATCCTCGATCTCAGTAGTTTTTTTAGAATGGAAGAACTTGGAAAGACATTGTTTGAATGGCTTCTCTTGATTCTTGAATTCTTGACTTAGAATCTTTAGAGTTTTTGATGTAGAACCCTAATTCTTAAAGAAGAAGAATAAAAAAAAATCCTTTCTTGGAAGTTTTGATTCATTTCTTGAAATCCTAGGTTATGATTTAAGATTCTATTAGATATTCATGAATAGATGAAGAAATTTGGTTGGGTAGATTGAAATTTATGAAAAATAACTTACCTTGAGGTTGGATCTTGAAAGCTAACCCTAACTTTATGATTTTCTTGATGATTCTTGAGTGTTTATGTTGAGGATTTTCTTATGAAAACTGACATTTTATGCGTGTTGGGACCATAAGTAGACCTCCAAAAGTTTTAGGATAAAAGTACCCTCAGAATAAAATAAAAGCACATCACTTAGCTTATCCATAAAAGGTTCGCATCAAGTTCACAGTGTAGAGCTGTTGCGGATGTTCAAAAAGCTCTGCACGTCATCACTAAAATGGTCATAACCTTTTACTCTGAACTCTGATTAAGGCGAAACTGGGTACTCTGGAAATACATTGTGGGTATCCTAACTCATTATACTTTACGAGATATGGTCATTTGATGTTGACCCTTCTATCAACTTATACGAAAACGTATTCGGTAAAAATTCTTTGGACTTGGCTTAATGTAAAAGATCCTTAATGACTCTAAATCATATCTAATATACTTTAAATACTTAGGAATTGATCCTAGAATGTATATACAACCTAAAGTTATCGGCCCACCTAACTTTTATAAAATCTTACATTGGAACTCAAATACTAAGAAAGTTTTAGCTTAACTTCGTACTAGAGGTTTATGTGACAGATCATCTCCAATTCTATTTTCAAATTAAGAAATTGACTTTAACACCTATAATTAATTAGGAATCATCAATTAAAATCCTATATCATATAAAAGATGACTTACTCTTAGCTGAAAAAAATTGAGGTGTTCCGTTAACCCTAATTTCTCTCATTCCTCCTCATGCTAAAAAGACTCCTAGTCTCAAACCCCTCCTAAGTTCTTCAAGGTCTTCAAAGGAGAGTGCAAGCTAGGGTTTTGATTTCTTCACTTCCAAATCGGACTTTCTCTTTGTTAAGTTGATAAGGGATATGGGTTTTGATTGTGGAGACCGTTCCTCCACAAGCTTGATGTTCACGCTCCAATAACAAAGCGATCGCAGTCAACAATAAATCTAACCAGAGGTTAGGGTCGAATCCACAGGGATTACGGGGCTTGGCTATATATATCCACTATCAATCATTTCAAGCATCAATTAATAAAGTCTCTAAGATGGGGGGGGGGTTTGTAGTTCAAGAATAAAAACAAAAATAAATACTACACTAATTAAGTGGGAAGACAACCAAATAAGGTACAACTTGGGAATTATGTTCCCCATGATTCGTTGACTCAATTACCCTAGACTACATAACTCTAGTTGGGAATATGAATGCAGGACGATAACTTAGGTTCTTCCAACCCTTTTATGAAGGTGAAGGTCATATTTCACCATGGCGCTTGGTCGGCAACCATGGTGTGCTAACTAACCTTTATCCATTGTCCCGGTTAACCTCCCCCTTGGTCA
This sequence comes from Solanum clarkiae, assembly GCA_011800125.2. Lineage (NCBI taxonomy): Eukaryota > Viridiplantae > Streptophyta > Magnoliopsida > Solanales > Solanaceae > Solanum > Solanum clarkiae. Next base: position 8,500 of record JAABOM020061512.1, read on the forward strand.
AGTTTGGTTGATCAGACCACAACACATCAATCGAATACTGTCATTTACTTTCCTGTTCCTCTTCATCACTACCTATGTCGGGATCGTAGTAGTAGGTGGGGTTTGGTTTTGGCCACTACCAAACATCAATCAAAATAAAGGAAAATAAACAATACATGCAAAACCCCAATCAAAGAAATGCACAAAGTCTAGGTTATTTCAAGTCAATTACTCATGGTTCCCACAATCCCAAGTTGTGGGTGCTTAACTACTCATGGCTAAGACAAAATCAACAATAATGAATGTAAAAGACATAGTTGAGAGTTTACCCAAAACAATGAAAAACAAGAACACCTTCAAGTTGGAAACCACAAGTTTTGATTAATGAAAGATGAGTACAATGTGATTTTCCAAACCCTCAAAATGGGTCTTCAAATTAAAAATTAAAATCTACACTATACCCTAGAAATATTCTAGAGAGAATATTCGAGGTGTGGAATGAAAGACTCAAAGTCTGCTCCTCCTAAAAAACCCTATCCTTAAGTATTTATACTATTTACAAATTCACCCTAAAATTTAAATAGAAAAGACAGCTGGCAGCAGCTATGTCCTGCAGATACGACTCGTAGGGTGACCTACGAGTCGTAATCGGGGTTCCGCAGTCAGCTTCTGGCATTTTGGACTTGACATCTATGACCCACTATTACGAGTCATTGCTTGGGCTATGACTTGTATGCTCCTCTCGTAGTCTAGGCCTTCAGTTCTTAGTCAAAACTTTTGGCTCACTGCTCCTTGCTACGAACCCCACCTATACGAGTCGTAGTAAGACCTATGACTCGTAGGGTGGCCTTGTAGGGCTGATCTCCAGTTTGCAGCTCCTTAATTTTGCTCACTTTCTTAAGCTACGAGGGAACCTTACGACTTGTAGTTTGGGCTATGACTCGTATGTTCAGCACTTCAGCAAAATCTGTAATTTTCTCCCAAAATCATGCCAACCTATCTTTTCTGCAATAAATCCATGAAACCACATAAAAAATCATAAAAAGTCACATTAAGAACTTGCAAAATCCCTTGTTTTAGCACCAAATGTGCTGTATTTTGACACCACATCAACACCCTCAACTTAGAACTGTTGCTTGTCCTTAAGCGACAACTTAATCTAAGCAACAATGAGAAACACATAACAGCTACTCTAATGGCATATACATTATTTGACTCCAATTCAGGTACCCAACTCTCATTTTCAGAATCAGATTATAAAGCTATTAAGCAGACCAAAACACAAAGATAGATCCGACAATCCAAATAAGACAAATGAAGGAGTATCAATGATCCACAATCCCTGGGCTAGTCATATGCCAATCATGCAGTGCAAATGCCCTCACAGAAAAGAATCTCTTTTTCTCACTCAAGATGCATTTAAAAGTTAGGGACTATGCAAGCATTCTCACTCTCACAAATGAAATTCATGTATAATGACTAACACCATAGGCTTGCCTCTATACTCAACTCCGGACTGATGACAAAGTGGATTTGGATTACTTTAGGACTTAATGGGCTTGTAACATAGGCTCATGGGGCTTTAGTATGGCAATTTAGTTAATTAGTGACTAAACACTATCCTTGAACCATATTTTTCAACATCCTTACCTCCGAAACTCAACCATTTTCATTAAATCCACCCATATTCTTTTTTTTCAAGCTTTTCCGGAATGCTTTCTTTCTCTTTTTCAACTGTGCCTTATTTTTGAACTCATTCAGCTATTCACTTCAATCCAAGATAACTTTTCTTTTCTTTTTCTCACCCGGCACATGACTTTTTCTTTCTTTCTTTCTTTCTCAACTAACCACACCATTTTCATTACTTTACCATGACAAAAGCTACCCTCAACTTAGGCTTTTAGCCTGAGGTGAAGTACACAATATCCATTCCCTAAACCAAGGCCACTTTTGGTAGCCACCCTCAACTTAGGCTTTTTGCCTCAATCAAGGTTCACATGTTCAAGGATAGACCAGGGCCAATATCAAGGTATTTCACAAAATAAGGCTAGGCTAGCTAGGTGTTAAGAAAGAACAGGTACATGAGAAGCTTAAACAATTGGAACAAGGGATAAAATATAACATTTGGTAGGTCATTTAAGCAAAAATAGAGTTAGAGTTACTAAAAAAACAAAGGCCTAAGATCCTTTCCCAATCAAGCATATCACCAGTCCAATCTTAGAGTAACAAGGCAAGTTTCGAGTCCATACATAATACATGAATGCTGTAAAATAAGCTCACACACACATGCCATCACATACACAATCAAGTATAGACTCATAGGTCATGCTTCAAGTATCAACTTGCCTTCTCTTTATCAAAACAAACATTGCCATATAATCACATGCATGATTGCAAAAATAACCAACAATCTAAAAAATTTTGAGGGTACCGAATTTTCAAAACATTCAAAAAATATTTCAAGATTATATATGCCAAA
>JAABOM020061513.1:0-45300 GCA_011800125.2 Solanum clarkiae
TAATATGGATTTTGTGGTTGGGTTGCCCAAGACTAGGAAGGGTTTTGATTCCATATGGGTTGTGGTTGATAGGATGAGGAAATCAGCCCACTTTCTACCGATTAAGACCACCTATGCGGCTGAAGAGTATACAAGGTTGTACATCCATGAGTTAGTAAGGTTTCATAGGGTTCCTTTGTCCATCATATCAGATCGTGGTTCACAATTCACTTCACACATTTGGAGGTCCTTTCAAAGGGGTCTTGGTACAAATGTTCACCTTTGTACAGCCTTCCGCCCCCAAATGGATGGCCAAGCCGAAAGAACCATTCAAACACTTGAGGATATGCTAAGGACTTATGTATTGTATTTGAAAGGTAGTTGGGATGACTATCTTCCTTTGATTGAGTTTGCCTACAACAATAGCTATCACTCTAGCATTGGTATGGCTCCTTTTGAGGCTCTTTGTAGGAGACATTGTAGATCACCAATTGGTGGGTTTGAGGTTAGAGAGGTGGCTTTATTGGGACTAGATCTGGTTATGGAGGCTCTTGAGATGGTTAGCAAGATTAGGGAAAGATTGAAGACAGCCGAAAGTTGTCAAAAATCCTATGCCAATGTGAGGAGAAGAGACCTTGAATTCAAAGTAGGTGATTGGGTTAACTTGAAAGTTTCTCCAATGAAAGGTGTGGTCCGCTTTGGTAAAAAGGGGAAATTGAGTATAAGATATGTTTGTCCTTATGAGGTTATAAGAAGGGTGGAAACGTAGCTTATGAATTGAAGTTTCCTAGTGAAATAAATTTGGTTCATCCGATGTTCCATGTCTCTATATTGAGAAAATGTGTCACGACCCAAACCTAGGGCCTAGGCGTGACACAGCGCAAGGGGAACCCAAAAGAACCCCAAGCAAGCCTCTTAGAACATTATTACACATCCTTGGTTGCAGAAGCAATAAACCAAGCATCAAGAGATAATAAAGTGGGGCAACCGGGGCTAAGGGAAAGCACTTTCATACCATAGAAATCAAGAACAATAGAGTAAAGGCTCTTAGCATAGATACATAACATGTCCAAAAAATACCTCTAATATATAGATAAGAGCGGGGGCCAAGACAAAGTAACCGGGCTCACCCTCATAGTAAAAATAGATAATAAAGAAAAATGTCCCAATACATAATAAGAGCAACATAGACTAAGGCCTCCAAAGTGGAGGAATCACCAACTAGCTTGAGTAGTATCAAACTAGCCACGTGGAGGAGGACGGTCAACTTGGGCATAGGTTCCCACATGGTGATATCATGTAGGTATAGAATATGTGTTAGCATGTTTGAATGTACTAAGTATGTGAAATGCAACACAACAAGAGATAGACATCATAATAAAAATGCATAACAATAGGCAATATACATCATATAACAATATGGCACGTATAATCAATGCTCAAGTAAAACATGCTTAAATAACTGATGCTCATATAAGATATCAAATGTGTAGAATAGACTAAGATAGATTTCGAAGGTATAACCCCTTTGTAGGTTAGTGATGATGTCACCCATTCACTTAGGTGGTGAAGTGCTAAACCTACACTTGGTTGGTGATAATGTCGCCCCATCACCTGGGTGATGAAGTACTAACCCTTCACTCGGTTGGTGATAATGTCGCCCCATCACCTAGGTGGAGAAGTACTAACCCTTCCAATGGTTAGTGATAATGTGCCCCATCAACTAGGTGGAGAAGTACTAACCCTTCCCTCGGTTGGTGATAATGTCACCCCACCACCTAGTTGGAGAAGTACTAACCCTTCCTTCAGTTTATGAGTACAAACCCCCATCCCGGTTATCCAGGTTCTTAGATCCCCGTCTCCCATATTCAGCATCGCCTAATGCAACATTTTATATAGAGTATATCACATACATTAGCGCATATCATCATCATATAGTCAATCATATCATATCTCATGCTTTGGACCTTCAACTCCTCAAGAAACCACATCCGGACATTTTATCAAATACTTAGAGGGTGTGTAATGCTAGTATAGAACATGAAATATAGAGATGAAATCATGCAAGAAAATCCATTGTAAAACCATCAGTCAACACCATGCAACACCCTTAAGCAATATAGATGAAAATCCTTCTCAAATTTTATAATAGATCAAAGATTTATAGCTCAAAACATAGCAAAACAGTCACAATTCCACATATATTTAACATAGTATGCAGTGAATTTCATAATAATCAAGACCCGTTTGTAAATCAATATTAAATCATGAAACCTGAGTAAAATGAGACTTGGGCATCATGGGTGAAAGGAACCACGAAAGAAACCCACATATCTTAGCTTGGAGATGATCTTGGTGAAGATTGGAGATGGAGACTTGAAGCTTGAAGAAGAACCTTGAAGGAAAACCTTACCTTGGGATGAGGGTTTGGGACTTAAATTTTAGGAGTGAAAATATGGCTAAGTGTTTGAGTGAGTATTGAAAAATGTTTAGGATGATATGAGGGTGAAATAAGTCTAGGAATAGGTAAAAACACATTAGGGAACACTTAGGCCCAAGACTTGAAAGTCTTGGACAGAGTTGAAAAAATAGTCCAGTTTTTGTACTATGGCTGCGACGCGGATTTGCCACTGGATATTACATTCTTGGAATTTCATAATTGTTAATATTTTGCTATTAAATCAGGGTTAGACCCTTTTTCACCTAATTTTGGCCCCTTGAACAAGAATATGAATTTGGATTGTCGAAATAGCAAATGGATTTTGAGATATATGAAATTTAAAACTCTGGGCATTCTGAGTCATGTTTTCGGGAACTTTTTGGGGTTGTTTCAATGTCTCCCCCTTTGGAGAATTTGTCCCCGAATGTAAAAGAGACATATAAGACAAGAGTGATCATAAACAAACTAGCCCCAACTAAAGTGCAACATTACATTTAAAACACCATTTTCTAAAATCTCAACATAAGTGTAAGATCACCATAAACTTGCTAACTTAAATATGTATGCATATGAATGACATAGGGGCTGAAATACAAGACTTGTAATCATATAGAGAACTTAGAATTAGTACCTTATGCTTGAGTAGAGTGGAAAAGATAAGGATATTTCTTTTGCATGTTCGCTTCGGCCTCCCAAGTAGCATTTTCAATTTGTTGGTTCCTTCAAAGGACCTTAATGGATGCCAACTCCTTGTTCATCAATCTCTTCACTTTCCTATCTAGGATGTGAACCGAACCTCCTCATAAGTCAAGTTATCTTCAACAACACCCACAACATCAAGAGGTACAATAGCATTAGGATCACAACATCATTTCCTCAACATAGAGACATGAAACACCAGATGAACCAAATTCATTTCATTAGGAAACTTTAATTCATAAGCTACCTTGCCAACCCTCCTCAAGACCTCATAAGGACCAACATATCTTGGACTCAACTTTCTTTTTTTATCGAAACGGACCACCCTTCATTGGAGAAACCTTCAAATAAACCTAATCACCCACTTTGAATTCAATATCTCTTCTTCTCGCATCGGCATAATATTTTTGATGACTTTGAGCTGACTTCAACCTTTCCCTATTCATCCTAACCTTCTCAAAAGCCTCCATAACTAGATTTAGTCCCAATAAAGCCATCTCTCCAACCTCAAACCAACCAACTGATGATCTACAACATCTCCCATAAAGATCCTCAAAAGGAGTCATACCGATGCTAGAGTAAATAGCTATTGTTGTAGGCAAACTCAATCAAAGGAAGATGGTCGTCCCAACTACCCCTCAACTACAATACACAAGGCCTTAGCATATCCTCAACTTTTTGGATGGTTCTTTCGGCTTGGCCATCTGTTTGAGGGTGGAAGGTCATACTAAGATAAACTTTTGTACCAAGAACCATTTGAATAGACCTCCAAAAGTCTGAAGTGAATTGTGAACCATGATCCAATATGATGGATGAAGGAACCCTATGCAACCTCACTAACTCATGGATGTACAACCTTGCATATTCTTCAGCCCCATATCTTGTCTTGATCGGTAGAAAGTGAGCTGATTTCGTCATCCTATCAATCACCACCCATATAGAATCAAAACCTTTTCTAGTCTTGGGCAAGCCAACCACAAAATCCATATTAATCACCTCCCACGTCTAAGTGGGAATCTCTATGTCTTGGGTTAGACTATCTGGCCTTTGATGTTCGCCTTTGACTTGTTGATAACTATGGCAATCGGAAACAAACTTGGCAATGTCCCTCTTCATGCTTCACCACAAATACATATCCCTCAAGTCTCTATGCATTTTGGTGGAACCGGAGTGAATAGTATATGAAGAATTATGGGCCTCATGAAGGATCTTCTCCCTCAAACCATCAACACAAGGCTCACACAACCTACCTTGGTACCTAAGTGCACCATCTCCCCCTTGGGAGAAAACCTCTACTTTGCCCTCTTTCACCATGGCCTTCAATTCAAGTAAGGAGGAGTCAAGATCTTGTTTTTCTATCACCTCATCAACAAAAGAAGACTTAGACCCATCAACAACCACAACACCATCATCACCAACCTCTTCCAACCTAACCCCCAATCTAGCCAATTGATGCACCTCCCTAGCCATCTCCTTATCAACACCATCAACATGGGCTAGGCTACCCATAGACACTCTACTTAAAGCATCTGTCACCACATTTGCCTTACCCGGATGTTAGTGCACACTGTTATCATAGTCTTTGAGAAGTTCTAACCATCTCCTTTGCCTCAAGTTGATATCTTTTTTAGTGAAGACATATCGGAGGCTCTAATGATCGGTGAAGACATCAATATGCATCCCATACAAATAATGACACCAAATCTTTAACGGAAACACCACGGCGACCAATTCAAGATCATGGGTAAGGTAATTTGTTTCATGCACTTTGAGTTGCTTAGAGGCATAGCCTATGACCTTACCATTATGCATTAGCACACAGCCCAACTCAACTCTAGATACATCAGAATACACAACAAAACCCTCAATCCCATCCGATAGTGACAATATAAGAAAGGACATAAGTCTTTGTTTAAGTGTTTGGCAGCTTCTCTCACATTCATCAGTCCACACAAACTTAACCTTCTTTCGAGTCAACTTTGTCGTAGGGGAAGTAATAGAGGAGAACCCACTTACAAACCTTCTATAATAACCCTCAAGGACCAAGAAGCTCCTAATATCCGACGGGGTCAATAGTCTAGGCCAATTTCTAATCACATCGATTTTCTTAGGATCCACTTTTATACCATCCCCTGATACCACATGACCCAAGAATGCAACCTCCTTTAACCAAAGTTACACTTTTCATATTTAGCATACAATTTACTCCCTCAATCTTTGTAACACCACCCTCAAATGACCCATATGCTCCTCTCTACTATGTGAATAGATCAAAAGATCATCAATGAAGACCACAACAAACATTAGGTCCATGAAGATGGCAGGAGCATTGGTCAACCAAAATGATATCACAACAAAACTCATAATGACCATATCTAGTTCGAAAAGCCATCTTAGGGATGTCACACTCCCTCACTCTCACTTGATGGTACCCGTACCGAAGATCAATCTTACAGAAAAAGCTAGACCCTTGCAATTGGTCAAACAAGTCATCAATTCTTTGAAGAGGATATCTATTCTTTATAGTGACCCTATTGAGTTACCGGGAGTCAACATGTATTCTAGGTGACCCATCCTTCTTCTTTACAAACAACACCAGTGCACCCCAAGGTGATTGTCTAGGTCTAATAAATCTCTTCTCTAACAAATTTGTCAATTGCTCTTTTAACTCCTTCAACTCCATCGGGGCCATACGGTAAAGGGGAATGGAGATAGGTTGAGTATAGGGAAGGAGATCTATACCAAAATCTATCTCCCTTTCGAGAGGTACACCGGGAAGGTCTTTTGGGAAGACATCAAAAAACTCATTTACAACTTAAACCGACCCAATGGAAGGGGCCTTGGACTCCACATCTTTAACCCTCACAAGATGGTAAAGACACCCCTTAAAGATCAACTTACGGGCTTTAATGCATGAAATGAATCTACCCTTGACCACCACATCTTCACTTTCCCACACAAGGATGGGTTCATTCGTAAATTAAAACTTGACCCTATGGGTTCTACAATCAATAGAAGCATAGTAGGCATGCAACCAATCTATCCCAAGAATGACATCAAAATCTACCATGTCTAATTCAACAAGTTCAACATACCAGTAACAACATCAGTTATGTCACCAACTTCTTGCCTCCCATATAGAGCATGAAATCAATTGTTCCTTGCGGAACCACCTTGAGGACCACCTCCACCCAATGGAACAGTATTTGCACCCCATACTTTGCCACAGTTTCTTGTACAATCTATATTCTTGAGAAAAAGATCCCCACAACCATAGCATGCATTATAACCCTTCAAACACGGTCCATTGTGACTCTTCCCACATCTAGGACATAATCTATAGGAGCGACACCACCAACACCGTGACGCCTAGGGAGGTCATTGGCAAACCCCCTATTAGTGGCATGAGAAATCCCTTGGCCTTGATGAGATCTAACACCATTTTGGAACTTACCCTCAAAATGGGCCCTCTTGTCCTCATGCCCCCTTCTCTTCCTCAATTTCTCCTCCTTTGTTTGCTTGGCATAGGTCATCAACCGAGATAAGTCCATGTCACTAATTAGCATGGTGGACCGGTATTCTTCACTTACCAGTTCGGGGACCCCCATCACAAACTTGTTCATCCTAGATCTAGGATCGGCCACCAAATGAGGAGAATACTTTGAAAGTTGATTAAACTTGAGGGCACACTCCCTCACACTCATAGTACCTTATTTCAAATTCATAAAATGTACCAACTTAGCTTCCCTAAGCTCAAGAGGAAAAATCGACCAAGGAAGGACAATTTGAACTCCTCCCAAAGCACCACATATCAATCCCCTTATCACCCTTCCATTGATCATGCCATACTTGAGCTACATCGTTGAGTCAGTACGCCACCAACTCCACCTTTTCATTAGGACCAACACCCATGATATACAAGATTTTGTAGACCTCATCAATGAACTATTGTGGGTTTTCATCCACCTTTGACCCATAGAAAACCGAAGGGTTCATCCTCATGAAATCTCTTACCCTATCTCCCAAGGTAGTAGCATGAGGGGTTTGGGCCCCTTGATTGACTTGGTTGGCCACTACTTTGGCAAGCATAGTGAGAGCATCCTAGAGCTCAGCATTATTAGGTTGCTTCTGGGAAGTTTGGGCCTTTCGTTCTTAAGTGTTTGGCATGATCTAGCATAGAAGAGAATAATTGTTAGGGGAAAAACTTACCACAATTCTATAGCATGACTTAGAATATGAAAAAGGGAAACATTTCCTAAAATCCCTCATAGCCTCCTATTCATAGTCTTGGCGCGCTTCACTACCATGAATAGGACTCTAATTGACGAGGTGTGTTGGAATCTGAGGATCTATCAACCTAGAGCTTTAATATCAAGTTTGTCATGACACAAACCTAGGGCCTAGGCATGACACAGTGCAAGGGGAACCCTAAGGGACCCCAAGAAAGCCTTTTAGAACGTCATTACACGTCCTGTGTCGAGGAATCAATAAATCAAGAATCAAGAGAAAACAAAGTAGGGCAACCGGGGCTAAGGGAAAGCACTTTCATACTATAGACATCAAGAACAATAGAGTCAAGACTCTTAGCATAGATACATAACATGTCCAACAAATACCTCTAATACATAGATAAGAGCAAGTTCCAAGACAAAGTAACTGGGCTCACCTTCATAGTCAGAATAGATAATAAAGAAGAATCTCTCAATACATAATAAGAGAAACATAGACTAAGGTCCCCGAAGTGGAGGACTCACCAACCAACTTGAGTAGTATCAAACTAGCCACATGGAGGAGGATGGTCAACTTGTGCACCGGTTCCTATAGGGTGACATCATATAGACATAAAGTATGCGTTAGTACATTTGAATGTATTAAGTATGTGAGATGCAATGCAACAAGAGATAGATGTCATAATAAAAATACATAACAATAGGAAATAGACATCATATAACAATATGGCATGTATGATCAATGCTCAAGTAAAATATGCTTAAATAACTCATGCTCATATGGGATCATATGTGTAGAATAGACCAAGCTAGATATCCAAAGTACAACCCCTTGGTAGGTTAGTGATGATGTCACCACATCACTTAGGTGGTGAAGTACTAACCCTTCACTCGATTAGTGATAATGTTGCCCCATCACCTTGGTGGTGAAGTACAAACCCTTCACTCGGTTGGTGATAGTGTCGCCCCATCACCGAGGTGGAGAAGTACTAACCCTTCCCTCGATTGGTGATCATGTCGCCCATCACCTAGGTGGAGAAGTACTAACCCTTCCCTTGGTTGGTGGTAGTGTCGCCCCATCGCCTAGGTGGAGAAGTACTAACCCTTCCCTCATTTGGTGATAATGTCTCCCCATCACCTAGGTGGAGAAGTACTAACACTTCCCTCGGTTGGTGATAATGCTGCCCCATCGCCTAGGTGGAAAAGTACTAAGCCTTTCCTCAGTTTATGAGCACAAAACCCCATCTCGTTTATCCGGGTTCTTAGACCCCCTGCGGTTTGGGCATGGCCTAAGGCAACAATTTATATTGATTATATCATATATATAAGCACATTTCATCATAATAGAGTCAATCACGTCATATCACATGCTTTGGACCTTCAACTCCTCCAGACACTACATTCGGACATTTTATCAAACACTTAGAGGGTGTGTAATGCTAGTATAAAATCATGAAATACAGAGATGAAATCATGCAAGCAAATCCATTGTAAAACCACCAATCAACACCTTGCAACACCCTCAAGCAATATACACCAAAATCTCTTCTCAAAGCTTGCAATAGATCAAAGATTTATATCTCAAAACATAGCAAAACAGTCACAATTCCACATAGCTTAAACATAGTGTGTAGTGAATTTCATAATAATCAAGACCCATTTGTAGATCAACATTAAATCATCCAATTTGTGTAAAAAAAAGGCTTGGGCATCATGGGTGAAAGGAACCCATGAAACAAACCCACATACCTTAGCTTGGAGATGACCTTGGTGCAGATTGGAGATGGACACTTGAAGCTTAAAGATGAACCTTGACGGAGAACCATACCTTAGGATTAAGGTTTGGGACTTGAATTTGGGAGTGAAAATATGGCTAAGTGTTTGAGTGAGTATTGGGGGATGTTTTGGGAAATATGAGGGTGAAATTTGACCAAGTATGGGTAAAAACACATTTGCGAACACTTAAGGCTAAGAATTGAAAGTCTTGGACCGAGTAAAAAACAGTCCACGTTTTGTACTGTAGGGCATCACGGAAGCGACGCGGATTTGCCACTGGAAATTGCATTCTTGGAACTTCATAATTTCTAATCTTTCACTCTTAAATCGGGGTTAGACCTTTCCCAACTAATTTTGACCCCCTAAACAAGAACATGAGGGTCAGATTTTTGAAATAGCAAACGGATTTTTAGATATGTCAAATTTAAAATTTCGGGCATTCCAAGGCATGCCTTCGGGCAATTTTTGGGGTCGTTTCAAAATATGTTGGTGATCATAATGCTATTGTTCCTCTTAATGTTATAGGTGTTTTTGAGTTTAGCTTTACCTATGACAAGGTTCTGCTTCAGATTATGGATAGGCAAGTGAAGAGATTGAGGAACAAGGCGGTGCCATCCGTTAAGGTCCTTTGGAGGAACCAAAAAATTGAAAGTGCTACTTGGGAGGCTGAACCAGACATGCAAAAGTGGTATCTTTATCTGTTCTACTTCAGTCAAGTTTAAGGTACCAATTCTAAGTTTCTATATTATTCAATCCTTAAGTTTCAGCCTCTATGTTATTCATATGCATTAATGTTTAAGTTGGCAAGTTATGATGATTTTACATGTATGTTGAGATTTCGAAAATGGTGTTTTAAATGTGATGTTACATTCTTGTTGGGGCTAATTTGTTTATTATCTCTCTCTTATTGGCCTCTTTTACATTCGGAAACAAATGTTCGAAAGGAGGAGATAATGAAACGACTCCAAAACATGCCTGAAAATGTGCCTTAAAATGCCAGAAATTTTAAATTCCATATATCTCAAAATCCTTTTACTATTTCAAAAATCCGACTTTATATTTGTATTCAGGGGGTCAAAATTAGGTGACAAAAGGTCTAACCCCAATTTAGGAGCGAAAGATTACCTATTATAAAATTCCAAAAATGATATTTCCAGTAGCAAATTCGAGTCACTTCCACGATGCGCCACAGTACAAAAAGTGGCCTCTTTATTTTTACGTGGTCCAAGACTTCTAAGTCTTGGGCCTAAGTGTTCCTGAATGTATTTTTATCCATACTTAGCCAAATTTTACCCTCATATTTCCCAAAATATTCCCCAATACACACTCAAACACTTAGCCATATTTTCACTCCAAAATTCAAGTCCCAAACCCTCATCCCCAGCTAAGGTTCTCCTTCAAGGTTCTTCTTTAAGCTTCAAGTCTCCATCTCCAATTCACCAAGTTCATCTCTAAGCTAAGGTATGTGGGTTTCTTTCATGGATTCCTTCAGCCATGATACCCAAGTCTTCTTTTACTCAAATTGTATGATTTAAAGTTTATTTACAAATGGCTCTTGCATATGATGAAATTCACTACATATTATGTTAAAGCTATGTAAAGTTGTGACTGTTTTGCTATGTTTTGAGCTATAAGTCTTGGACCTATTGTAAGATTTGATGGGGGATTTTGATGTATATTACTTGGAGGTGTTGCAAGATGTTTATTAATAGCTTTACAATGGATTTTCTTGCATGATTTCATCTATATATTTCATGGTTTTATACTAGCATTACACACCCTCTAAGTGTTTGATAAAATATCGAGTTGTGGGTTCTTGAGGAGTTGAATGTCCAAAGCATGAGATATGATATGAATGACTATATGATAAAGAAATTAGCTTATGTATATGATCTAATCTATATAAAGTGTTGCATTAGACCATACCCGATATGGAGGGGTAAGAGACCGGGTAACCAAGGTGGGGGTTTGTACTCATCAACTATGTGAGGGATTTGTACTTTGCCATTGTGGTGATAAGGTGTGAGTATCATCAAACATGTGGGGGTTTTGTACCACACCATCGGGGTGATGGGGTGGGACCATCATCAACCACCAAGGGGTTTGTACCTTAAAAATCTAGCTTGGTCTCTTCTACACATATGATATCCGACATAAGCATGAGTTACTTAAGCATTGATCATACAAGCCATATTGTTATATTATGCCTTTTGCTTAATATTATGCATTTTGATTATGATGCCTATCTATTGTTGCATTACATCCTGCATACTTAGTATATTCAAGCATACGAATGCATACTCTTGCCTACATGATATCACTACGTAGGAACCAGAGCCCAAGTTGATCATCCTCCTCCATGTGGCTAGTTCGGTGCTACTCAAGCTAGTTGGTGATTCCTCCACTTTGGGGACCTTAGTCTATTCTCTATTGTTATGTATTAAGACACTCTTCTTTATGTTCTATTTGACTATGAAGATGAGCCCAGTTGTTTTGTCCCCCCCTCCTCGCTCTTATCTATGTAATAGAGGTGATTGTTGGATATGTTATATATCTATTATATGCGTTTGACTCTTGTCTCTTGACTATAATATTATGCAAGCTTTTCCCTTAGCCTCTTTTCCCCTATTCTCACTCTTGAATGTTTTTATATGCTTCCTCGACCAATGATGTGTAATGACAAGTTAAGAGGCTTGTTTGGGGTTCTTTTGGGTTCTCCATTCGTCCTGTCACATCTAGGCCCTAGGCTTGGGTTATGACATTAGGTATACCTGCCCTCAACATATTATCAAATATCCCAAAAATCCTAGTTGTTCTTAACCATATACACATTTTACATCTATGGCTTTCACTCTATTCCTGACTCCCCCAATACAAGCAATTCCCACAAATGTACCATATATGGCTCATAGAAGATATCCTGCCCAAATACCACACTTTTGATGCTTAAAATTTGGAATTTTGTGTGTTCTCAATGATGTTAGTGGGTTTTATGTGCTTTTGTGTTTGATTTGCAAGATTCCAGGTTTGGCATTGATTTTGAGAAGACTATGCAAAAGTTTATATTATTTTTATGATGACGAGACCCTTTACAGTAAAGAATTCTACATGCCGTGAAGGAGGTCTTGTGTATAGTTCCAGTGAGGGACTAATTTTCTAAAGTTTTTTCTATGAATATGCAGACGGGTCATGAACTATTTTACGAGTTGTAGATCAAGTCACGTTCCTTGAGGATAAGAGAAGAAGGACTTTCTTAAGTTTCATTAGACGAAACCCCCTACAGGACATAGAATACTTAATAGGGTATAGAGGGATATCATAGAACACAAGTCCAGTTTTGTAGAAACAATGTACGAAAGCCTAATTACGTGTCGTGCAACATAATACGGCTCATAAAGCATCTTCTGAGGTGTGTTGACCCAGTTATCCTATTTTGTTTAGTACATGTATTTTAAATATTATAAATAGGTTTTAGGTTATTTTTCTGAAAGAGTTCTAACAGTTGACCGAAAAAGAGTGAGGCTGAGTAGAGAAAACTTTGGTGAGATTTAAGAAACACTTGTACACTTTTGATTTGATCTTCTAATTATAATCTTGTCATTGTCATTGAAGCTTGGGTTTACTTGTACTTAATTCAATTGTGTAAGTGATCTATTATGTTATTCAAATTTATAAGTCTTGCATCTACACAAATCATGAGTAGCTAAATCCACAACTAGGTTTGTGGGAACCATGAAGAACTAATAAGGTGAACTTGGATAATTCATAATTCTTGAAAAGTGTGGATGCATGTATTAATTAACTCTCTTTGTTTTGCATGTTCTCTAATGGTGGCCAACATTAGAAATTGTTGAGTGTTACAGACCAGACCAAGATAGTAACGAATAGGAAAATAGATTAATTAACAGGATTCGTTTGATGTATTCTCATCTAATCAACTAAACTGGGCGCGGGGAGGTTGTACTAGGACAATAGGTAAGGGTTAGTAATTCAAACTGCGGATATAGACCAAGTCGTGTAGTAAAATTCACCTCTTACCTGAAGCAAAGGGTTTGGTAAACTTAACACACCGTCTTTCATGCTATACGCTAGAAAAAAATTAGGTTATCTGGTGATACGGAGTTAGGGAATCATGGGGAACATAATACCCTAGTTTCTCTCCATATTGGTTTCAACACTTGTGTTAGTTATATTACTCTTTTTACTTTGTTATCATCAACCCGCCTCCCCTCCTTTTGGGGAAATAAGTTGGTTAATAACTCAAATTGCATAAATTGAATTCTTCCAAGTCTACAGTATTCCCTTGGGTTCGACCCCAATGTTGGTTAGGTTCTATTTTGTACAATGCCCACTTTATCCTTAAAAAGGTGGTGTACCTTAGTTGACATCAAGATTTTGGCATCGTTGCCGGGGAATATGACTAGACTTGTTTAATTCAAAGTGATTTCGGTATTAGTTCTTATTTCCCTCATTTTGCGTTTTTGTTGTTTTTATTTCTTTTCAGGGTGTAAGTATAGTGTATGCCCTGTAGGAAGGCGAGGCAAAACTTTGACTCTATTTGACCCAGAGATCCAAAGATCATTGATAAGAATGGCCCAAGATGATGCCAACCATGCGGTAAATATAGCTCGGAACAGGAACGAGAATGAGAATGTTGACAATAAGTATCTACCTCCTCTTGAGGACATTGCTCCATAGCCACAGGACTTCAATGGCAACGCTTATAAGTGGAATCAATATCAGTTGAATCTTATGGCTATGGAGGTGAGTAGCACTGTTGTGTTTCCACCACTACCAACTGACACAAAGTTTGTAGTTGCGAGTGGATTACTTCAGATGCTGCAGAACCATGTGTTGTTTGCGGGCCTACCATCGAAGGATTCTCATAGTCATCTACACAATGTTGTATTTATCTACAAGAGTGTGGTGGGAACACAGAATCTTTCTATGGATATTATAGAACTTCGTGTATGTCTCTTACTGGAAATATAGCACTATGGCTATCGAAGCTCCCGCAGAGTTCAATCACCAATTGGGCTAAATTGCAGATCACCTTTTTGGAGAGGTACTTCCTCAAATCTAAGTAGCTCTAGTTGAAGGATCAAATCAACAACTTTGAGCAACTTCCTGGTGACTCGATCAGTATAATATAGTAGCAATACACTAAGTTCTTGAGGAGTGTCCCAGACTACAAAATTATTGATGATGCCTTGGTGGAGATCTTCTACCATGCCCTTGATGAAAATAGTCAAGCCTGTGCTAATTACCATTACGGGGGGCATGTTCTTAGATCAACCATTCATAAGGATTGCTGAAAGGATGGAGAGAGGATCAAGACAAATTATACATGGGGGAAAAGAGATACAACATCTATAAAAATGTTTGTGTGATGTCAGTATTGGTTCAGAGCAAGCTAAGATAAATGAAGAAATTATGCAAGAGCTTGCCTGAATCTGTACAGGCGTGTAGGTGATAATGAAGCAAAATTGGGAATGAGTCAATACAGTTGTTCATCAGCCTTTGGATGCACCCATGTATGATAATCCCTACTATAAGGAGGACACTTGTTTTAGTGTTGATCAGAAATAGGTTTCTGGACCAATGCCCAAGGTTCCAATCAAGACTATTGGTGCCAACGTCAAGGAAACCAATGTCAGAACTTCAATTCATATGGAGCTTTCAAATACAACCGTAGAGGATACTATAAATGGAATCAAGGCCAAGACAAAGAAGAATATTGGGGTCACAGAGATGGTTACAGAACTGGTCATTATGTGCCACTACACATCTGTGACAAAGGTGCAAATAGCTCAAGAGTTGAAGAGATATTTGATCATCTGTTGAAGAAAGCTGAGACACGGGATGAGACTCTGAGGGGGATATTTGATCATCTGTTGAAGAGCACCATTGACCTTTCAATGCCAGTGGATGAGGATGATGTTCGAGAGGAGACAATTGTGGTTAAGGATATAGATACCAGAGATTATCATGGCATGGATGGGGTAAGTGAAGACGTTGATGGATGCACAATAGAAGTTGTAGCCCATTCCTAGGCCTCCTCCTCCCTTCCCAGGAAGAATTAAAAAGAGTGAGGAGGAAGGCAAGTTCAAGCACTTTCTCTCTATACTAAAACAACTCTCCATCAACATCTCTCTCATTGAGGCATTGGAGAAGATGCCAGGTTATGCAAAGTTCATGAAGGACCTTGTTATGAAGAAGCGCACTGTGAGTCAGGAGCTCTCCCGAGAGCTTCAACATTATAATGCAATTGCTGTGAGGTCCTTGGTCTAGACATGAAAAGATCCCATATTTTTTACCATACCTTGCACTATTGGAGATGTGGAGTTCACAAAGTCATTATGTGATCTAGGTGCCAGCATTAACCTAATTCCCCTTGCGGTCTTCAATAAGTTAGGATTGGGAGCCCCTACTCCGATGATCGTGCGGTTGTTGACGGCTGACCGCACGGTGAAGAATCCTGGTGGGATACTCTATGATGTTCTTATCAAAGTTGAAAAGTTCATATTCCCCGCATACATTGTGATCCTAAATTGCAAAGTCAACTTTGATGTCCCAATAATCTTAGGAAGACCATTTATAGCAACTTGTCTAGCATTGGTGGACATGGAAGCTGGTCAACTTAGGTTAAGATTGAATGATAAAAAGGTCATCTTTAATATCTGTGAGTCTATGAAGAGACTAGCTGATTTGAAGAATGAGGTGTGGGCACTTGGTGAAGTCTGAGTAATCAAGTTGTCCATATTGTACCGCGACAATAAATCAGGCGCTACTTCAGAGGCAACCCAAGGTTTTTGATGTAATAGTCATAGTTGTAGCTTTATCTTTAGTATTCCAACTTTTAAGTAGTTTATTTTCTTGTATTTTGGCTGTAATTTTAGACATTGGGTTGGTTGCATATAAGGTAACAGTGTGTTCTATAAAGAATGTGCAGGTACATGGCTAAATCAGCCATTTAAGGATGAAAAGGGCATCCGAAAATTCCTCTACGATTGGTTCTAAGGGTCGTAAATCACTCTACGACCTATACACCATCTTGTAGATAGTTCTAATCAGCAAAACGTTGTGCTCTCCAGCCCACGAGCCAACTTTATGGCCCATAGAAACAAACAAGGATCATGAATGGGGCTTGTAAACCCCAAGTAAGTTTTCTAAATATTTAAAGCTTTCCATCAACCTAGGGTTTCTAGTACCTCATCATCTTATTCAATTTCAACAAACTAATCGCTCGATTTGTTAAGTTTTGTAGTCCTTCCAATACCATTATTTACCAATTATTGTAGGATTGGGTTGAGAAAAAGTTTGTCGGGAATGGTCATGTTAGAAACAAACCTGTTTATGTGTATTGTCATGTCTTGATAATTGAATTATGGTTTCCCATGCTTGAAACAAGTCTTTAGGGCCAAAATTTGGTACGGTTGCCATTGTCTATGTTTGAATGATATGTTTTGGTGCCCATGTAATCACTCACCTTTTGAATTGAATTGATTATATATTTGATAGTTGGTGTATTATGGCATAGGTTCGTGTTTTCATTATTAAATTGTCAAATAGGGTCAGAAGGGTTTGGGAAAGCATGTTTAATCATTTTTGATAGGGTATATATGCTAATTATCATGGTAGGGTACTGATTATGGTGTTATGAATCATGTGAGTGTGTGTGTGTTGCTTCGATGCTGGCAGAATAGTTTGAAAAAAGTCATATGGGGTTCATTTTGATGAATTTAGAAACTCAAGTGACTGAGTTTTCTGGTCTATGAGTTACTTTTATGACCCATGGAACATTTCACGAGTCATAATTGCCCCTCGTCTAAGATTCCAAAAACCTGAAATTTTTGAGTACCCATCAAACGAGACCTTTTATGAGTTATAAAATACTTTACAACTTGTAGAAATCTCTCGTAGATCCATGCCTGAAATTAATTCAAGCACAAGAATCATCTATAACCAGTAGAACCTTCTAAGAGTTGTACCTAGTCTCATAGATGCCTTTCAAGTAAACAAGTTTTTTTGAACACTATTCTATGAGAGTCTTCTACGGCTTATAGTTTCCACTAAAGCCCATAGAGATGCTTTCGTAGACCTTTCTGCAACCAAGTCTGAATTGTTTTTTTTTACACTTTATTTTCTGATCTATTAGGGCCAACCAAGGTGTATAAGTGTCTATGCTTCAGGTACCATGGCCCTAAAAGTAAGACATGAGGAAATTAATGCCATGCAGAGGAGGCTAAGGGATGAGCAGACCCCCACCCCAAGTAGATCATTGGAGGAGCTCAGCGATCGACCGGAATCAGAGGCTGACACAAGAGATGGGCAGACCCAGGATCTTGTCATTCATACACCTTAGTTTTGATGAGGGAAACTATGACAAGAGATCCGCTATTCAGATGACTCTATCTAGAAAGGAGTCTAGCTCAAAGTTAGGCTCTGATGATGAGTCGAAGAAAGAGTCCTCTGTCGTACCGTAGGCATCACCATCTCCACCAGATGCTCTTACTAGTAAGTGGTGTGTCGCGAGTATATGGGACATCTATATAGAGGACTTGCAGGCTATAGAGTAGGGCAAGACAGCTCACTCCATTTATCAGGAGCCTCAAGTCATCCCAGAAAGTCTAGACTATGTCCCTGGTCTCTAGGATGCTATGATCGGATATGGGCTCTGGTGGCTGACCAAATTTCTTGGGAGGTACTCCCTGACCATGATGAGGAAGTTCTATGCATCATATGCAGCCATCATCCAGAGCACTCTTTCCAAGGAGAAGACGCCCCTCACTCAGCCCAAACTGACGAAGACCAAAGTGAGGGGTCTGCAAGTGGATATCTTGGAGACCACCATCCGTCAAATGTTATTTGGCCCAGAGTTCCCTTCCCTAGATCCAAAGCAGAGTTCGACCATAGAGTGGGGAATACGACAGACCTGAAAGTGATGAGAGATGCAAATCGTAGAGCCAACTTGATGAGATAGGTAGTCGGTTTGATTACTAAGTAGGCTCCGGAACTTACATGGGTAGCCACTCACTTGGAGCCTTTTATTAAGGCTTCTCTCAGTTTTCCTACCAAATTTTGGTGGCCGATTGTCAGATCACACATTTGGCTGACACTAGCAGATAATACTTTGATGCCAAAGCGTGCAGTACTAGTTGCCAACATCTTGGCTGTCTACGAGATAGATTAGGCCCACCTTATTACCAAGCAGATCCACGAAGCTGCCCTAAAGAGGTCCACCTCCATCCCCTTTCCATGCATGATATACAAACTCCATCTAAAGGGGTGGAAAGTCTACACCAACTGGACTTGCTGATTGAGGTCAAGCACACTTTGTATGCCAGTCTGATCAAGGCTAAGGAGAACCCGATTGCACTCTAGCAAGCACTGTACCAGCCTACTCCCATGCCAGAGATGTTCACTCAGTGCCACCATCTAAGGTTACACCCACCATCACTATTTTTGCCATAGAGTATAGGCCTCCACCGACCTAGGTATATGAAGAGAGGGGGCCCACTACTTCCACTCTTACACCACAGGCCACTTCATCACAAGCTGCACCTGCCGGCATGGTTTACGTGTCTGCAGTATCGATTTAGTCCATGGTGCAAAGATTATCACATGCTGATTCACAGTTGGCTCAGCTAGTTCAACAGATTAGGCCTTGGGTTCGACAGGAAATTTCAGAGTCAGAGGGCCGCGTGCAGGTGTACATGGTCACTACTATTTAGGATCGTCTTTCTGCCATGGATGCCAACATTGACACCTTTGACAAAGGGTACAGAAGAGCCTAAGCATAGCCTGGCCAGTAGACATGACTGATATCCAGACAAAGATACAGTACCTCCAAGCTGACATAATAGCAGCACCGGTGACACTACCAAAGACTACACTCCTAATGCCAGTGGTAGATCTATTTGCTTCTGAGAAGCACACACAGTTTTTCGTGGGAAGAGATCTCGCACAGATGATGAACTAGATGTTGCACCACCATGTGCGGGGTTGATTGAGTAGGAGGAGCTCGAGCTTGTCTTGAGGGAGTTGAGACAGGATGAGGAGAGACGACAAGCTTGAGACCTCAAGAGGGTGAGGGGTGTGGGCCCCTTCGAACAGAGTGTTACTACCGAGGAGGCCACTATGTAGGTTGAGGGTTCTCAGACTCAGCCACAGACTGGTGCTTAGGTGCCCAAGTATGTTTTTTGACCCCAATAATTTATTTTTCTTTGATTGTGTTCATTGAGGACAATGCATCTCTTTTTTTATGGGGTATGGGTAGTTATGTGCCTTAGTAAAGTCTGAGTAGCTTTGGTCCATAACTACCCCAATTTTTTAATCCCACGGGTTTTCTTATCTGTGTTCTTTTTCCCCATGACATTTATTTTCTATTGGACCAGTATGTTTAGGATGTTTAGGTAGTATTTGTAGCATATAGTATTGATATTTATGGCATATGTATGTTTGAGTTTTTTTGTGAAAAATGATGCCCACCAAATTTTGATTAGTCAGTCGAGATAGCAACCATGCATGTTTAAGTGTGTTGACAGTGTTTGTTTTGATAAGTGAGGATGAATTGAGATAAAAAGCATAATCTGGGAGTATTTTGTGGTAATGTAGTTAGTGTCATGTCAGTGTGAACTTAATTTGCTAAATTCATGTATTGTGTGTTAATTCAAAACTTGCCCAGTTACTCAAAGTTAGACTGTAGATTAATTGGATTAGGAAAAGATCTTAGGCCATTGTTCTTAAAAGTCCACTTAGCCCAAATAACCAACCAAATTTGCAGAATATCCCTTGATCCTAATGTTTGAGCCTGACATGCAATTGTTCTTTGTAAACAACCTAATTAACCTAGTGTTATTAGCTGTAAAATCCTGAAATTGGCCCTGGTCCTTCCTTGAACATTATACACCTTGCCTAAGGCAAAAATGAAACACCCCACACTTGCATAGGAATACTCCCATAATTGTAATTCCCTTATATCTCAAATCGGGTATTTAAACACCCCTCCACATAGCTCGGAAAGATCTTATGATGCATTTTTTTCAATCTCTCAAAATTCACACAGAATTTCTCAAATCAGACTTCATATTCTTATTTAGAGGGAAAAATTGAGTGCAAAACGAATACCTACAAGGTATACATTGTCCATTCCAAAAAAAATATTTTTTGATGAAACTTCACAGAAATAGTAGATATCTGCGACGGGTCCGCGACATGGACCTGACGTGGACTAGTTCAATAATTTCTGAATACTCCGGGGGAATTGGGTTATAACTCTATACCTATATACACGAAAATCCGTCATTGCCAAGCCATTTTGAGCCCTAAAAACCAACCAAAAACCTCTCAATTCCTCTCTAATCTTTATCAAATTCTCCATACATTCTCAAGGTTATCAACAAGTCTTGTGGGATTTCAAGAAAACCACATCAAGTCCCAAGTCCTCCTCAAGATTCAAGTGTCTCAATCTCTTTCCAGATCTAAGGATTTCATTCAAGCTTCAAGTCTGCATTTCAAATCTTCTTCAAGAAACTCTCCAAAGTCAAGGTATGTGGGTTTCTTTCATGGGTTCCTTTTACCCATGATGCCCAAACTTCCTTTTACCTAATATTGCATAATTTAAAGTTGATTTACAAATGGGTCTTATTTATTTTGAAAATCACTGCACAATTGTTGGGATTTATGAAATGATGATTGTTTTAGCATGTCTTGAGCTATGAATCTATGATCTGATGTGAGATTTGATAAAGGGTTTTGATGAATATTTCTTGAGGGTGTTACTAAGTACTTGTTGATGGTTTTACATTGGATTTTCTTGCATGATTTCATTTCTAAATTTCATCTTCTACACAAGCATTACACACCTGCCAAGTGTTTGATAGAATGTCTTTTTAAGGATTCTTTAAGTTTTGATGATCTATTGGTTAAGTTATGATTCAAGTGACTCTATGATTATTATGAGCTTTCTAAAGATGTGTTTAAATCATAAAAATATTGATGATGTCATAGGGCCTGATTAAGACCCCTTCTTAAGATTATACCTCTTGTGAGCCTTTGATGTTGAAGTTATTGAAAGGGTAATGTTGATGATGACCCATTCTTATGATTGAAGTTAGGCTCACCATTTGAGGTCAACGATGTTAAGGGCTACTCGTGCCCCATGTCTCTATGTTTATTGCAAGTTATTAAAGTATGATTATCTTATATATTCCATGGGATTAAACTTAGCACTGAGTGGACTAGAGGAAAGTCCCCAAGTACTTGAACTAAGTGGCACCGTAGGTGAAGGGATTAGAGGCGAGTCCCCAAATATCTAAGATGCGAGTATTGTAAATATGAGGGCTTAAGGTGAGTAACCGAGTCCTGGCTTGAGGCAAGTGCTCGAGTCCAAGAATTAGAGGCGAGAACCCGATACTCATAAAGCTTGCCTTCCGGTGTAGTGTTGACATCAGGATTCCAAGTTTAGCTCACTTGGGCTTATGCTATGTCAGTTGAGGTTTCGTCCCACACTTAAATATTATGTTCTATGTAAGATTAATGATTTACAAAGCATGATTTCTTAAGCATTTCCAATATACCACGTCAATTAGAGTCTTATTCATAGTTGTGTTGTGCATCACAATTATGAGTAGGAGGATATGAGACATTTTAGGAGATGTTTCCCTTGTTTATATTCTAAGTCGTTCTACAGAGTTAAAGTAAGTTTTTCCCCCTTGACAATCATTCTTTGCCATGCTAGTTGATCATGCCTAATCCAAGAGGAGGAAAAGCCCGCGCTCCCGAGGGACAACCGGCTAATGGAGAGCTTTGAGAGGCTCTAACTTTGCTTGCACGAGTTATGGCCAACCAAGCCAATGAAGGGGTCCAAGCCCTTCATGCTCCTACACCTGCTTCTTGGTAAGAGGCTTCATGAGGATGACCCAATCGGAGTTCTATGGGTCAAGAGTGGATGAAGACCCACAAAAGTTTATTGATGGGACTTATAAGGTATTGGCCATCATGGGTGTTAGATCGAAAGATAAGGGCGGAGTTGGTGGCCTACCAACTCAAAGGGGTAGCACAAACATGGTACAATCAATGGAGAGAGGAGAAGGGAGTCAACAATAGGTTATGTGGGAAGAGTTCAAGGCGTCCTTTCTTAACCAGTTCTTTTCTATTTAGATTAGGGAAGCCAAATTGGTAGAATTCATGAATTTGAGACAAGGGTCAATGAGTGTGAAGGAGTATGTCCTCAAGTTCAACCAACTCTCTAAGGATGCTCCTCACTTGGTTGCCAACCTAAGGGCTAGGATGCACAAGTTCGTGAAGGGTGTCTCCAACTTGGTGAATGAAGAATGCCGGCCTGCTATGTTGACTAATGATATGAATCTGTCCCACTTGATGAAATATGTTGATCAATTGGAAGGGGAAAATTTGAGGAAGAGGAGGAGTAGAGAGGCCAAAAGGGCCCGTGTTGATGGTAAGTTCCAAGGTCCAAAGGATGGCCGGTCCCATCAAGGCCAAGGGCCTCCCAATGTTCCTAATGGAAGGATTGCTAATGATAACCCAAGACACCAAGGTGGTAACAGTGGAGAGCCTAAGCCCAAGTGCCCTGCATGTAGGAAAAACTGTGGTGGCCTATCCTGGAGGAACTCTAGTGCTTGCTTTGGATGTGGTGAGTTGGGTCACCAGGTTATTGATTGCCTCCGTGCTCAAACCGAAGGTAGAGATAGTCGCCCTTAAGGCCTAGGGGATGTTCCTAGGAAAATAGGCTCTATGCTCTTCAAAGAGGGTAAGGAAGGGATGAGAGGCCGGATGATGCTGCCGGTAAGTTAGAGATTTTCTTTGATTTTATTGTACATATTTTGATGGTTCCAGGAGTCAATATTTCTTTCATTATTCCTTTGTTTCTAGTAGGATTTGATTATGTAGGTCTATTGGTGCTAGAAAGATTATAAAGGTTGCTTCATGTTCTTATTGCATAAAGTCTTGTCTGGTGATATTGGTTGAATTTGGTTGATGGATTAGAGGTCTTGAGGTGGTTTGTCTACATGCATATATCATGCTTCTGATGAGAGTAGGGCCCATAAGATTGTAATATGATAGTTAGGGATAGACGATTGATTTGGTTGACTACAATGGGCTAGCCACTTCTTTAAGATTGAAATGTGGTTCGGGTTTTTTCCTAAATGAAGATAAGGGTAGTGATGTCCATAGGTGTCCTTTTGGGCTAGGAATGAAATTTTGGGCATTGGTGGAGTTGTATGGTTGTCTTATGCATTGGCTATATGTATGGGTTTCATGAATAGGGCCTTAAAACCCTAAATTGACATGTTTGTGGTGGCCTCTAGTAGTAGAGAACTGATTTATTTGGAGCTTGTGAATCATTTGGGGGTAGTGTTGCAAGTCTTTGGGATGAGAGGTTGTTTTGCTACATATGATAGGTGTGAGTTGAGGGTAACAAGCAGGTGGTTACAGCTCCTTAACGATTATGATATGAGTATGCATTATTTTCCCCGGTAAGGCTAATGTTGTGGTCGGTGCTCTAAGTAGCCTAGCATATGTTGATGATGGTGGCAAAGGGGTGATTAGAGAGGTCCATTGGTTGACTAGATCAGTGGTTAGGTTGGAGGATGTTGCGCATGGTGGTGTAGTATTCTTGATGGTTCCAAATCTTGTTTTGTTGAAGAGGTGCAGATTAAGCAAAGCCTTGATTCCGTCTTATTAGAGATAGAAGTTTTGGGCGAAAAGATGGTAGAGTGGTGGTTGTCTCCCAAAGGGGAGACAGTGGTTTGTGGTACCAAGTGGACTAGGTGTGGTGAAAATTGAATTTAGGATTGTGAGTCCTTGTAGAATTTAGAGGGAGGTTGGTAAGGTTGCATAAGGATTGGAATTACCTAGGGATGTGGATATGGTTCGTTCGATTCTTCATGCTTCTATGATTGAGAGGATGTGTTGGTGACTCTAGTGCTATAGAACTCTTTGAAATTGTGGGTGTGGAGGATGAGTTGACTTAGGAAGAGGTCCCGGTGGAGGTATTGGATGGAAGGGTGGAAAAGTTGATTAATAAGAATGTGGTGTCTTCAAGGCCCTTCGGAAGAATCTTCAAGTCAAAAGTGTCTCTCGGAGAGCCGGAGCGGGCATGGAGAAGCAATATCCATGCCTCCTTCATTCTATTCTAGCATATGATAACACATCAAGTCCTTTTTATGATTCCAAGTCCTATGTTTCATCCCCTATGTCATTTGCATGCATTCATGTTTATGTGGATAAGTTCATGATGATTTTGACACTTATGTTGATATTTTGAAAATGGTGTTTAAGTGCATTGTTGCATTCTTGTTGAGGCTGATTTCTTCATACTTACTCTTCTTATGTACGTTTCTTTGACATTTGGGGATGAATGTTCCCAAGGGGGAGATATTGAGACGCCCTACACTTGCCTAGTAATGCCCCTATAATCGTAATTCCCTTATATCTCAAATCGGGGATATTTAAACACCCCTTCACATAGCTCGAAAAGACCCTATGATGTATTTTTTTCAATATCTCAAAATCCGTGCAGAATTTTTTAAATCCGACTTCATATTCTTGTTCAGAGGACAAAACTTTGTGGGGGTACTACAAACTATACTTTGTCCGTGCCAAGAAAAATAATTTTTGATGAAACTTCGCAAAAACAGTAGTTGTCCGCGACACGGACCTGATGCGGACTAGTTTAAAAGTTTCCAAAAATTGTTCTTTCTACCCCAGGGGAATTAGCTAATAACACTATACCTATATACACAAAAATCCATCATTATCAAGCCATTTTTTAGCCCAAAAAAACAAACAAAAAACTCTCAATTCCTCTCTAATCTTTATCAAGTTCTCCATCCATTCTCAAGGTTTTCAAGAAGTCTTATAGGAATTCAAGGAAACCAAGTCAAGCCCAAGTCCTCCTCAAAATTCAAGTGTCCCACTCTCTTTTCGGATCTAAGGATTTCATTCAAGCTTCAAGTCTCCATTTCAAATCTTATTCAAGAAACTCTCCAAAGTCAAGGTATGTGGGTTTCTTTCATGGGTTTTTTTTACTCATGATACCCAAACTTTCTTTTCCCTAAAATTGTATGATTTAAAGTTGATTTACTCTTGGGTCTTATTTATTATGAAAATCACTGCACCCTATATTAGGGTTTATGAAATGGTGATTGTTTTAGCATGTTTTGAGCCATGAATCTAAGATCTAATATGAGATTTGATGAAGGGTTTTCATGTATATTGCTTAATGGTGTTACCAAGTATTGATTGATGGTTTTACATTGGATTTCCTTGCATGATTCCATCTCTAAATTGCATCTTTTACACTAGCATTACACACCCTCCAAGTGTTTGATAAAATGCCTTTTTAAGGATTCTTTAAGTTTTGATGATCTATTGGTTGAGTTATGATTCAAGTGACTCTATGATGATTACAAGTTTTCTAAAGATGTGTTTAAATCATGAAAATGCTGATGATGTTGTAGGGCCGGATTAAGACTCCTTCTTAAGATTATACCTCTTGTGAGCCTTTGATGTTGAAGATAATGAAAGTATAATGTTGATGATGACCCAGTCTTATGATTGAAGTTAGGCTCACCATTTAAGGTCAATGATGTTAAGAGCTAATTGTTCCATGTCTCTTTGTTTATTGCAAGTTATTAAAGTATGATTATCTTATATATTCCATGGGATTAGACTTAGCACCGATGGTCTTTGATTTCAAATATTGAAAGATGAACTCATTGGAAGACTTCCAGAAATCGGCTTTCAGGTCAAGGGAACTTTTGACGTCAAACTTATGCTTCCTCTTGGAGTCTCTAGGATGAGGAGAGGGTGCAACATGCTTAAGAGAGGAGATAGGAGAGTCAGAAGATATGGGGGGAGGGAGATGAAGAATTCTCAGAGTCAACAAGTATAGGGGAAAGGGTAATGCCCTTCCCTTTGTTCCTTGTGCTTTTTCGAGGAGGCATGATGAGGAAGGAAGGGTCTAGAAGAAAGAAGAGGAATGAAAGAATATAAAGAGAAGAGAAGAGATATGAAAAGAAAAGTAGGAAATGAAGAGACTGGAGTGACAAGGTGCGGAAGACGAAGAGAAAGGCTGACACATGAGGGGTTATACAAGCATACGGTCGTCAAAATAGTGAAACAATTAATGCTCATAATAATGGAAACAAAATAAGGAGAATAAATCAATTGATGCAGAATCTTAACAATAACCAAATTTGAAAAGATTTTGACATAATATTTAAGGAATTTCGTAAATTACAAAATCTTTCGTCAGCCAAAGGTTTAGTAAAAATATCACCAAGCTAATTTTCAATATTAATAAAATCAATTTCAATATTGCCATTTAAGACATGATCTCTAAGAAAATGATGCTTGATATCAATATGCTTAGCCCTAGAATGATAAACATAATTTTTAGATAGACAAATTGCACTAGAATTATCGCAGAAACTTTTTTTGGATTAGCAACAACATCATAATCAACTAATTAATAAATTATCCAAAGAATTTGAGTGTAACACAAACCAGTGGCCACGTATTCTGCCTTAGTGGTAGATACGGAGACACAATTTTGTTTTTTCTATTCCAAGAGTTGAGTGATTCCCTAAGAAAATAGAAAGATCCACTGGTGCTTTTGCGATCAACTTTATCACCTATGTAATCGGCATTTGAAAAACCACGGAGATAAAATGCAGATGATTTTCTATACCATAGACCAAAAGAAGCAGTTCCCACTAGATATCGAATAATTTTATTTTTACTGCAATTAAATGAGACTCCTTAGGAGCAGTTTGAAATGTAGCACATTTGCAGACACTAAACATGATGTCAAGTCTACTAGCAGTAAGATAAAGTAGTGACCTGATAATAATTCAATACCTGGATTCATTAATGCACTAACCATTTTCATCTAGATCTAAGTTGCATGATGGACTCATAGAAATACTGATGGACTTTCTATTCTCCATTTCAAATTTTTGAATTAACTTCTTTGTATACTTACTTTGGCAGATGAAGATCTCATGATAAGATTGAAAAATTTGTAATCCCAAAAAGAATGTTAACTCACCCATTACTCTTATTTTGAACTCACTTTTCATGATAGCAGCAAATTCCTTGCACAAATCACCATTAGTAATTTCAAAAATAATATCATCAATGTATATTTGAATAATAATATTGTCAAAAGAGGATTTTTTTAATAAAGATAGTACTGTCAATACTTCCTCTAGAGAAACCATGATTTAGCAAAAATTTGCTTAGTCGATCATACGAACTCTACGAGCTTAGTTGAGTCTGCACAAAACTTTAAACAATTTAAAAACATGGTGAGACAATTTAGGATGTTCAAAATTGGGGGGTTGTTATACAAACACCTCTTCTTCTATAAATCCATTTAAACAAGAACTTTTGACATCCATTTGAAATAGCTTAAAACCTTTGAAAGCAACATAGACTAACAGTACAACAATAGATTCTAACCTGGCAACAGGAGCAAAAGTCTCATCATAGTCGACTCCCTCCTGTTGAGAGTAGCCCTGTGCTACTAGTCGTGCTTTGTTCATGATTACTTTTCATCTTTGTTCAGCTTATTTCTAAACACCCATTTGGTTCTAATGGTGGAAGTGTTTTCAGGTTTGTTAACCAAAGTCCAGGCTTGATTCTTCTCAAACTGATCAAGTTCTTCTTTCATAGCCTTGACCCATTCATTGTCTTTTAATGCTTTTTCAATCTTTTTAGGTTCTAGCTGAGAGATGAGTGTTATGTTAGCGTTTTTCTTGCTTGAGGCTATTTTCCTCATTCCGTCACTTGCATTTCCAATGATTAACTTCTTTGGATAATCAGGTTCACACCTCCATTCATTTGGGACTGTTTCAGTTACCAATTGACTTTCATTTGTAGTAGTTGACTCATCTTTCTCTATTACTTCTTTGGAAGAAACAATTGCACTTTGAGAGTTGATAATTTTCTCATCATCAGAGTTGCATCTTTTCTGACAAGATTCATTAGATTTATCAAATATAATATGAACAGATTCTCCTATAGTTGATGTATGCTTATTAAAAACTCTGTAAGATCTACTGGAATTAGAGTAGCCAAGGAAGATACCTTCATCACTGCGAGGATCAAACTTACATAAATTTTCCTTTCCATTGTTGTGGATGAAGCATTTGCAACCAAAAGGGATATAAATAGCCAATGTTTGGCTTCTTACCATTCCACAGTTCATATGGAGTTTTCTTCAAGATAGGTCTAATGAGACACCTGTTGAGAATTTGGCATGCAGTGTTTATAGCTTAATCACGCCCAAGTTACAACTCTCTTTTGGAGGATAAAGCGGTCATTGTCAAATACAACATCTAACCAAGGTTAGGGTCGAATCCCGCAGAGAATACAGAGACTCACAACTAATTCACCAATACGTAATTCAAGTAATTAACAACTCAATTCTCCGATTGGGGAGTTTGCAATATTAAACAAGATGATAATCTAAATTAACTATCACAAGATACAATCAATAATGGATAGAAACTTGGAAATTGTGTTCCCCATGATTAACCAACTCGATATCCCTAGATAACCTAATTCTCGACTAAAGTATAACATGCAGGACGGTAATTTAAGTTCACCAAGCCCTTTTTTAAAAGGTGAGAGGTTAGTTTCCCTATGTAACTTGGCCCATCTCCGTAGTATGCAATACTAACCATTATTCATAGTCCCAATCAACCTCCCCTTGGTCTAGTTTGGTTCATTAGATGAGAACACATCATCGAATCTTGTTAATCAATCTCTTTTCCTATTCATTACCACCTATATCGGGAAAGTAACACTACGCAAGTTTTAATGTTAGCCATCACTAGATCACATGTAAAATGAATAGAATTGATTAACACATGCAAATTATTCGGGTTTATTTGGTTAAATCTTCATGGTTCCCACAATCCCAAGTTGTAGATTTAGCTACTCATGCTATGGGTAGATGAAGAAATTATGAATTAGCATAACATAATTGAACACTGACCTAATTGAAAAGAAGAAAAAGCAAATTCAAAATTAATTGATAATCACAAGATTTGAAGACCAATTAATGCACAAGTGTATTCTCTGCCAAAATTGAAGTCTCCAAGTACAAAACCCAAAAAGTACATTTTAATGACATTCTCTACTGTACTCCCTTCAAATTTAATGTAAAAAGTACTATTTATAATAATTACAAACAAGTCCAAACAATAAAAAAAATTAGTCGGCGACTTTCTACGACAGGTCCTTACGACTCGTAAAGTGATTTATGAGTCATAATTGGGGTCTTACATTTAGCTTCTTGAATCTTGGACATCACTGCCACGAATTCACATTACGATTCATAAACTAATTCATGACTCGTATTGCACTTTCGTAGGCATCATCTACATCAACTGATCCTTTCACTAGAATTCATCATGAAACGTCTCTATAGGACTCGTAGAATGATCTATGACTCGTATTGAGGTCTCATATAGCTGAATTTCAGATCTTATCTTTAACTGAAAATCTTCACAAAACCCACTCTATGACTCATAGAATCCTCTACGACTCGTAGAGGGTCTCGTAAAGCATAAAAAACCAGAAAAGTCTGCAATTTTTCCCTAAAGTCATGTCAACTTGCTTTCCTGCAAACTAACACTAAAAACATATAAAAACCATAAATGTCACATTGAGAACACACAGAATCCTAAGTTTTAAGAATCAAATGTATTGTGTTTTGACAGCACATTAGCACCGTCAACTTAGAATTGTTGCTTGTCCTCAAGCGATGGCTCAATATACATAGACAGTATAGCAACATACAAACCTCAACCCAATGGCATACAGCACATACAATTCAAACTCCAATACCCACACAAACTTTTTAAAACAAGATCAGATAGCTATTTAGCAAACCAAAACACAATAGTGCATTTGACAACACAACTATGACAAGCAAGGGAATATCAATCGTCTACAATCACTGAACAAGTCAAAAGCTAACAATGCAATCAAAATACCCTCACAGAAAGAAGTCCCCTTTTTGACACTCAATGATGATTGCAAATTTATCTTTGAGACTGTGCAAACATGCTTACTCTCACAAAAGACGTTGATACACAATGACTAATACCATAGGCTTGTCCCTATACTCATGACTCAGATTTTCAACTAACTAGACTAGGATCACATTAGGACTTTCTAGACTTGTAACGTAGGCCAAGGGAGCTTTGTTATAGCATTTCAAAAAAAAGTGACTAAAAGCCATTCTTGAACTATGTTTTTCATCACTTTCATCTTACCAACTCTAACATTATCCCATTATTCTCCCTTTTTCCACGTTCAAGCTTTTTCAGGTATTTTCTTCACATTTTTCAGCTTTTGCCTCATTTTTAAACTTCATTTTTCTTTTTACGCTTAATCTAAGACATTTTTCTCTCGTTCTTACACCCAGTACATGATTTTCTTCTTTTGTTTTTCATTCCCAACTCACCACCTTATTTTTGTGATTTCACCCCTATACCGATCACCCTCAACTTAGGCTTTTAGCCTATACTAAATCACACAATATCTGTTCCCCGAACCAGGGCTACTTTTGGTAGCCACCCTTAAATCAGGCTTTTAGCTTTAATCAAGGTTCACAATGCTCAAAGATAGACTAGGGCCAATCTCAAGGTTTTTCACTAGACAAGATTAAGCTAATTAGGTTTTATTGAAAGAATTGGTACATCTAAGGCTCAAATATTTGAAAAATGGAATAAAACTTCATTTGGTTGGTTATTTTTATCCTAAAGTGGACTAATTAAAGAACAAAGGCCTAGGATATCTTCCTAATCTCTTTAATCTACAATCTAACTTAGTAACAAGGTAAGTTCTGAATTAGCACAAATGCACAACTCGAGCAAAATAAGCCCACATTCACATGGCATTGCATACACTATCAATAACAGATTGATAGATCGTGCTACATGTCTAAATTACCCTCACTTATCAGAACAACTATTGCAAACACCTAGACATGCATGGTTGTCATTTAACAACTATTCAAAAAAAATTGGTGGGCACCAATTTTCAAAACAAAACATAAAAATATGCTACATGTCATAAGTACTAGTACTATATGCTACACATATTATTTAAATATCCTAAATGTGTCAGTTCAACAGAAATTAAATGTCCACGAGGAAAAACAACACAGGCAAGAGAACCCAGGATCAAAATTTTAGGTATTTATGGACCATACGCTACTCAGACTTCACTAAGGCACACAACTACCTATACCCCGTCGAAAAAATTGTGCATTATTCCCAATGCACCAAATCAAGCAAAAATAGAATAAGTAAGGGTCAAAGACATAACTTGACGCCTAAGCATCAATCTGTGGCTGAGTCTGTCCATACCCCTCCTATGGAGTAGTCTCCTCATCTTCTATACTTTGTCCGGAGGGGCCAATGCCCCTTAACTGGTCATGCTCATGAGCTAGCCTCATCTCCTTCTCTCGCCTCGATGTCCTCAAGGCCAGCCCGAGATCGTCCTCCTCATCCTCATTATCCTCAGAAAAATTTGCATGTACATTCCTCTCATCAGGCTCCATATCCATGCAAGGTCTCCTCTCAAGAAAGTTGTGAGTGCTCCGCAAAAGTAAACAAATCAAACAGCGGCACCGGAGATAAAGTCTCTGGTAGTGTCATAGGCGCCACAAGTGGTGATATCATGCCATCCCTAAGCTTCTCAATCTCTTAATGTACGGCTGATAAATTTGAAGGTTGAGCCTCGGATAACCTTTTCTGAACCCTCTCCTCAAAAGCATCAATGCAGGCGTCCACTCAGAAACACGTTCCTAATTAGTATATAGTGAATCCCTAGCTCCGCTCCTGGGAGTCTGCAATGGTTTGTCAGACCCTTGGCCTAAGCTGCTAAATAAGATGAGATAACTGGGCCTCAGCATATGATAATCGATGTGCCATAGTCTAAATAAAAGTGGCGGACATATACACCATGCCCACTGTAGAAGGCTATGAAGTAGTGGCCTCTAGTACCGGAGTAGCTGTAGTAGGATCCCTCTCAATATCAACTACCTTGGGCTCCTAGGTCTCTCTTCAGTAGTAGCAGCAATAGTAGTGGTGGTGGAATTTGTCGAACCCTCGGGTAATGGTTGTGGGGCAATCACCTCTAGCATAGGAGGAGATTGTGCCTACTAAAGTGCCATCGGGTTCTCATCGGTATTTATCAGGTTCGGCTCCAAAGTATGATGGGCGTCAACTAGCTAGTCTAGCTAATGTAAGATCTCCACCCACAACCCTATGCAAAGTTTGTGGATCAAAACCAGAAACGGGATGGAGGTGGCCCTCCTAAGTGCTGACTCATGTATCTGCTCTGCTATGAGCGGGGCCCAATCAATATCGTAGCCAGCTAAGATGCTGGCAACCAATGCTACATGCTCTAGCATAAGTGTGTTACCCACCAAAATTGGTCAGATGTGTGATCTGAAAAAAGCCTACCAAAGCTTTGTGGGGAAAGAGAGTGAAGCGTTGACAATTGTCTTCATGTTGGTGGTGACACAAGCAGGTTCCGGACCCTGCTTCACAATATAACTGGCCACCCATCTCAATAGTGAGGTCCTATTCATCGGATCCTTCATAATCAATGAATTTCTGGCTTACACCAGCCTATAATCAAACTCTACTGTAGATCTGGGGGCACGATACTCTTGACTAAAAAGCACACGGCGGATCGTCTCCTCAAAAATATTGACCCGTCGACCTCTTACCCATACCTCTATCAATCTAGGTTGAGTGATAGGTCTCATTCTCATGGGAAGATCATGTTAGACGGTGGCTACATACAAAGCATAAAACTCCTACACCAGAATCAGGTACCAAGTGCCTCTGTCAACCACTCGAGCACATAACATATCATCGTGTTCTT
The DNA here is from genome assembly GCA_011800125.2 of Solanum clarkiae. NCBI lineage: Eukaryota > Viridiplantae > Streptophyta > Magnoliopsida > Solanales > Solanaceae > Solanum > Solanum clarkiae. The sequence goes on from JAABOM020061513.1 coordinate 33,067, forward strand.
TAGACTTAGGACATGGCTCAATCCACCATCTCTGACCTTGGGCTCCTCATATATAGAATGGGTAGGTTTTCCCCGCTCCTTCAGTTGTATGCCCTCTAAGAATATGGCCTTAATACCTTCGATGCACCATCGATGAGCATTAGCATCCGATGCTGATGAAGAAGATGGTGTGACTGAGGACTCAGCATCTCCTTTTCCCTCAGAGCCCTTCTCGAAACTGGACTCCTCTGCTGAACTAGTCATCTAGGGCATGCTGCTCCCACTCTCCTCACCACCTTCCTCTTCAGACTGGGAAGGGCTATCATCTTGAGCCTAGTATGTGCAGCTCTGGATGCTACTACTCTAGTCTGTGGTAACTCAGCCTTAGGGTCTGAGGAGATATCATGGACCTCTAGTGACCCACTTAGCTGAGGGGTCTGCTCATCATCCTAATGATCATCATCTTTAGGCTCATCCCTAAGCTTCCTCCTAAAAGCCTCAATCTTCGAGTGATTTCCTTTTGGGGCCATAATGTATGAAAATTAGACATACACAAACCATAATTAGCCCTTGCGATCAAGAAATAAAAATACAAAAACTTAATTAAATCAATTGCAGAAGGGCTCTACGAGAGGCCATTTACGAGTTGTAGTGAGAACTATGAGTCGTAAAGTGCTCTTGTAGACCAGTACTTCAGAACAATAATGGACAATGGAAAATTATACTAGCCCTAGGTACAACTCGTAAATTGGTTTACGAGTCTTAAATTGGGTTCGTATAAAATTCCAAAGAGTAATTCAAAATAGGCAAGGATATGTGAGACCTATCTACGAGTCGTAAAGTGATCTACGACTCATAGAAGGTCTCATCTAATGAATACTCAGATTATCAATTGTCTGGAATTTCTCATTAGGGGCAATTATGACTCGTAAACTCATCTACGAGTCATAAAAGACTCTCGTGAACAATAAATCCTAGGTACCTAATATTTCTGAGTCCATCACATGGACCCCAAAAATATTTTAAACATTATCCTACCAGCATTGAAGCAAGCATACAAGAACTCACATGTTAAGCACATAAAAACAAACCCCAATCATGTTTAACATATAATTACCCAATCGAAAATGATCTAACATCAATCACCCTACAATTTTGACTATCTCAATTTGGCCCAGCATTATCATACTCCTATGTTATCGATAACCAATTTACAATCATAAGTTATTCAAAACCATTCAATCAAACAAGAAGCATGATCCCGTAAACACAACAACTGTTCATTACATAGCCTAAAATACCCAATTTTTGGAATCAATTTAGCCATTCAATCAAAGGCAACCCTAATTTCACATTCACCATTCAAATTCAACATGAATGTCATGCTTAAATATCAAGGCCATCACAATTATCATATCACACAATTAAGAACAAAACAAATTTCAAAGACAAAAGTAAACCAAAAATTACCAATAAATAGTGATGAATTTGGAGAAAAGGAGAAGATGAACACTCAAGAAACCCTAGGTGCCAGAAAATAGGTTGGAATGCAAAAATTGATTGAAAAATTAGAGGGAAAACAATTGGGGTAATTTCTGTCAATTAGGTCAAAAGTGGGGTCAAAATAATTTGACCCCCCTTGTATACCTTTACCAAGTCACGGTTAACATTTACTGTGCTTAGGTCTATTTGAATCACACCTACAATTCGTAGAGGAATCTACAACTCATAAGTCTTGGTATCATAGACTTCTAAACACTTAGAAAAATTAAGAATCTTATCTGAGTTCTACGAACCCCATTCATGTGTAACGACCACAAAAAGTGCCAAAAAATGTGCCTCAAAATGCCCAAAATTTTAATTTTCATATATCTCAAAATTTGTTTGTTATTTTGAAAATCCGACTTTGGATTCTTGTTCAAGGGGTCCAAATTAGGGGAAAAGGGTCTAACCTCGATTTTAGAGAGATTAAATCGAATTATTAAATGTCACTAGGTGTTATTTCCAGTGAGGAAATCGCATCCCCTCGCGAGCGGAGAGGTTTGTTTTTGGAACACTATTTTTTCTTGCCTTGGTCCAAGACTTTAAGTCTTGGGCCTAAAAGTTGTCATACATGTTTTTATCAATACTTAGTCAAATTTCACCCTTATATCATTGTAAACATTTCCCAATACTCCATAAAATACTTAGTCATATTTTCACTCCCCAAACTCAAGTCTCAAACCCTCATCCCAAGCTAAGGTTCTCTTCAAGGTTCTTCTTCAAGATTCAAGTCTCCATCTCCAATCTTCACCAAGTTCATCTCCAAGCTAAGATATGTAGGTTTCTTTTATGGGTTCCTTTCACCCATGATACCCAAGCCTCCTTTTACATAAATTGCATAATTTAAAGTTGATTTACAAATTTGGTTTGATCATTATGAAATTCACTGCACACTATGATAAAGCTACGTACAGTTGTAACTGTTTTGTCATGTTTTGAGCTATAAATCTTTGATCTATTGTAAGATTTGAGAAGGGCTTTGATGTGTATGTCATGCGGGTGTTGCAATGTGTTGATTTATAGTTTTATTTTCTTGCATGATTTCATCTCTATTTTGCATGGTTTTATACTACCACTTCACACCCTCTAAGTATTTGATAAAATGTACAGACATGGTTTCTTGAGGAGTTGAAGGTCCAAAGCATGAGATATGATATGAATGACTATTTGATGATGAAATGAGCTTATATATATGATATACTATATATAAAGTGTTGCATTAGACCACACCTGATCCGCAGGGAACAAGATCATGGGTAACCATGTTGGGGGTTTATATTCATCAACCATATGAGGGGTTTATACTTCGTCACCATGTTGGTAGGGTGTGATTATCATCAACTGTGTGAGGGGTTTATACCACACAACCACCAAGGGATTTATATGTTGAATAGCTAGCTTGGTCTCTTCTACACATATGATATCCTATATGAGCATGAATTACTTAACCATGTTTTACTTAAGCATTGATCATACATGTCATATAGTATATTATACCTATTATTTAATATTATGCATTTTGATTATAATGTCTATCTATTGTTGTATTGCATCCTAGATACTTAGTACATTCATATTAACACATATATTAACACATACTCTATATCTACATGATGTCACCATATAGGAACTGGCGCCCAAATTGACCATCCTCCTCCACGTGGCTAGATCAGTGCTATTCAAGCTAGTTGGTGAGTCCAACACCTCGGGGACCTAGTCTATGTTTCTTCTATTATGTATTGAGACATTCATCTCTATTATTTATTTTAACTATGAGGGTGAGCCCGGTTACTTTGTCTTGGCCCCTGCTCTTATCTATGTATTAGAGGTGTTTGTTGGATATATTATGTATCTAATGTATGAGTTTAACTCTTGTCTTTTGACCATGATGTTGTGCAAGTTTTCCCCTTAGCCCTGATTTCCATATTATTTTATCTTTGATGCTTGATTTATTGCTTCTGCGATCAAGGATATGTAATAATGCTCCATGAACCCTTGCGCCGTGTCATGTTTAGGCCCTAGGCTTGGGTCATGAAATAACGACTGGTAGTTTGATCTACGAGTCATAACACTGGCTCGTGTGTTAAGTTCACACTATTCATGCTCACTAGAAATCTCTACGAGATGGGGTTACGAGTCGAAAAGTGCAATACGACTCCTAAGCCCAGTCATAGAAACTGTACCTGATGCATTCCTTAGCAAAATCTATTACCTTTGTCTTTTACCTGCACACTCTTCATAAAATTCATTTGCACCCTATATGCAACAAAGCCAATATTAAAAATAGCAGTCAAAACACAATCAAACAACTACCTAAGAATCCATAAATTCAAGATAAACTCAAAACTAAGCAAAAAATTCAAAAATCCTTGGGTTGTCTCCCTAGTAGTACCTGATTTATTATCATGCCACTACTTAGCTAGCTTAAGTAATCAGACTTATCAAGCTCTGGTGCATTATCATCACCAAATTTTGCCTCTTTTTTGGTACTTGACATCATGTCTTTTTTAATTTTATCCAGTTACATTGATATAAGTCTAGACTGACTATTTAGCTATTGAATGGCCACAGAGTGTTAGTCTACTCTGAAGTTATCTTGACAATGTCGGAATTGATCTCCTTTAATGTCTCATCTTTAGTATCTGACCTCTTTAACAACTGGTCAAGCATCCCCTCAATTCTTGAGTTCCTATCTCCTATATCATAACCTTGCAGGGATACATTTGCTTGATTAGAACTCCTATCAACCGTGCTTGCACAATCCATTAGATGTATATTCCTAGGCTTCCACACATGGTTGGATTTGACTACCATGTTCATGTGCTCAAGAATCTCTGTGAATGGTTGCTCTACAAATCGACATCCCAAAAGGGCATCAGCACATGCTTGACTGTTAGCATCAAGAGCTCAATAGAAATTTTTACCCAAGACACTCCCAGGAATCTCATGATTCAGTGCATTCCTCAAACATCTATTGAATCGCTCCCATGTATCAAGGATTGAATCCCCAGGGATTTGTTTGAATTGATTGATTTGGTCCTCTATTTTAAGCTTATTTGGTTTGATGAAGTACCTTGCTAAGAAATCCTTTTGCAGTTCTATCCAACTTGTGATCGAACCTTGTGGAAGCTCCGAAGCCATAAAGCAGCATTACCTGTAAGAGATAATGGAAAGACATGAAGTCCAACAGCATCTATAGACAGATTATATGTTCCCATCACACTCTTGCAAACAAATTCCACATTGTGCAAGTAGCTATGTGGATCATCTGATGCTAGGCTTGCAAATAATCCACGATTTTGCAGTATTTGAAGTAACCCACTAGAAACTATGAACTTTGTATCTGCAGATAGTAGTGGTAACACAATAGCCTTGATCACATCCATAGCCATAGTGTTCAACCTATACTGATTCCACCGATAAACATTTTCATTGAAATTCTAAGGTTGTGGAATATTCTCCAAAGGAGGTGGATTGTCATTCTGATTATCATCATTAATATTCTTATTCAAGGCTGCATTAACCGTGATGTTAACATTTTCTTAGGCCATTCTTCTTGAAATTCTTTGGATCTTTGGATCAAGTGGACTTAAGGAATTATCTTGACTCCTAGTATTGGGCATACACTACTTGTATACCCTTCAAAGAAACAAAAAACAAAAACAAAAACAAAAACAAGAGTAAAATACAAGGGAATTAAGGATTAACACTTGAATTACAATTAATAGTGAATTCAATTAAGTCTAGTTGTATTCCCGGGCATCGGCGCCATAATCTTCTATCATGCCAAGTTACACCTCTTTTTTGGAGGATAAAGCGGTCACTGTCAAATTAAAAACCTAACCAAGGTTAGGATCAAATCCCATAGATAATACAGAGATTCATAACGAATTCACCAATACGCAATTTATGCAATTAATAACTCAATTCCCCAAAAGGGGGATTTGCAATATTCAACAAGAAAATAAACTAAATTATCATAAGAGACAACCAATAATGGAGAGCAACTTAGGAATCGTGTTCCCCATGATTCACCAACTCGATATCCTCTAATAACCCTCCACGACTAGAGTATAGCTTGTAGGATGGTAATTTAAGTTCAACAAGCCCTTTGGTCAAAGGTGAGAGGTGAATTTCCTTATGTAACTTGGCCTATCTCCATGGTGTCCAATACTAACCATTATCCATGGTCCCAGTCAACCTCCCCTTGGTCTAGTTTGGTTCATTAGACGAGAACATATCATCGAATTGTGTTAACCAATCTCTTTTCCGATTCATTACCACCTGGATCAGAAAGGTAACACTAGGCAAGTTCTAATATTGGCCACCACTAGAAAATATGTAAAATGAAGAGAATTAATCAACACATGCAAATACCCATTCCAAGATTGCAAATTATTCGGGTTTATTTAGTTAGATCATCATAGTTCCCATAACCACAAGTTGTGGATTTAGCTACTCTGCTATGGGTAGATGAAAAAATTATGAATTGAAAAAACATAATTGAACACTTACCCAATTGAATTGAAGAATAAGCAAATCCAAAATTAATTGAGAATCACAAGATTTGAAGATCCAATTAATGCACAAGTGTATTATCCTCCAAAATTGAATTCTCCAAGTACAAAATCGTAAAAGTACTTCCTAATGACATTCTCTACTGTACTCCCCTCAAAAATAACCTAAAAAGTACTATTTATAGTAATTACGAACAAGTCCTAAGAAATAGAAAAGTTGGTCGGTGACTTTCTATGATAGGTCATTATGACTCGTAAAGTGATTTATGAGTCGTAATCAATGTCTCATATTCATCTTCTTGAATCTTGGACTTCACTGCCATGAATTCACTTTATGAGTCGTAAACTGATTCACGGCTCGTACTGCACTTTTGTAGACTTCATCTGCATCAACTGGTCCTTCACAAAATTCTTCACGACACCTCTCTATACGACTCGTAGAGCAATCTACAACTCGTATAGAGGTCTTGTATAGCTGAACTTCAGATCTTATCTTTCACTAAAAATCTTCACAAAACCCACTCTATGACTCACAGAATCCTCTATGACTCGTAAAAGGTCCCGTAAACCATCAAAAACTAGAAAAGTCTGCAATTTTCCTCCAAAGTTATGCCAAGCTGCTTTCCTGCAAACTAACAGGAAAAACATATAAAAACCATAAATGTCAAATTGAGAAGACACAAAATCCTACATTTTAAACATCAAATGTGTTGTATTTTGACAGCATATCACAGTTTCAGCCCAAAAATGATGAGGAAGAGCATGTTCATATATCATTGTTCTAGCCATGTCTTGTAGAGTTTGGTTCTTTTATCTACAAATCTATTTTGTCGAGGTGTCATGGAGCTGAGAAGCTATAACCGCATCCCTCTTCATTGCAAAAGTTTTCAAAGTCTTTGCTTTCAAATTCTCCATCATGATCACTTCTAATGGATGTAAGATAGTAGCACTTTTCTCTCTATATTTCTTACAAAAAAAAACTCAATTCTTTAAGGTATCATCTTTTTTAGCCAATAAGATTACCCAGGCAAAGCGAGAGTAGTCATTAACAATAACAAATGCATATATTTTTCCTCCAATGCTAGTAGATCTAGCATAAAACAGATCTATATGGAGAAGCTGCAGGGGTTTTATAGTAGAAATAATATCTTTACTTGCAAAAGAGTTTCTGGTTTGCTTACCTAGTTGACATGCATCGCAGATATGATCCTTGATGTTGTCCATTTATGGTAGACCAATAACAAGATCAAGTCGGGCAAGCTTTTCAACGAATCTCATGTTGGCATTCCCTAATGTTTTTTGCCAAATCCATGGATCTTCAGATATAGAAGCTAGACATATATGTTCAGTTGATCCTTTCATGGAGTCTAGGATATACACATTCTTGTCCCTACTTCCAGAAAGAATTTCCTTTCTAGAGTTGTCCTCAATAATGCATCCGTTCTTTCTAAATCTCACTTTCAAGTCAGAGACACATAGTTGACTAGTGCTTAGCAAGTTGTACTTCAGACCCTTCACGAGATATACATTTGTGATATCATAGGACTCATTGAAGGAGATTGTGCCAATACCAATTGCAGTTCCAGTGGAGTTGTCTCTAAATCAAAGTTTTCCTCTATTGTAGTTTGCAACAAATTTGAACAGAAATTTGTTGACACTTATATAATTTGAACATGCACTGTCAAGATACCACTTTCCTTTTGCCTTAGTGCGATCTTCCTTCAAATTAAAATTAATTATGATTTTTAGGTACCCAAATATTTTTGGGTCCTTTCTGGTTAGTAATGCCTTTAACTCTCTAGACCATATTAGACGGCTTTGAGTAACGAAAATTGCATCTACAATAGGTGTGGCCAGTTTTCACACAATAAGGACATAAGCTTTTTCTAGATATGTTGAGCCAGAGGAAATAAAAGATTCACTTTGAGAATTAGTCGACTTACGTGATTTGTTGAAATTGAAAATTTTTTGAGCTTTTTTTAAATGATTTTTAAGATCAAAATTTTCTTCATCTGAAAGATCTCTTTCAACAGTGCAAATTTCAAGTTTGATTTCTAAAGCATTTTTCTCATCCTGAAAGGATCTGAGATTCTTAAGGATTTTTTAAAATCTACAATAGCTCAATCTGAAAAAGCTTTCAATTAAAAAAAAGTTATTGCAGAAATCATTTTTGACCTGGCTAGATTCACCAATTGCCATGAAGCAAACATTTCCAGATTCTTCTTGATCTTATTTAGAAGTGTCCTCATCATGCCAGCTGTTAAATGTCTTGTTTTTGGATTATCCTTGAGGATATATTCTCTTGGCCTCGGGATATTTGCTTGCAATTTGTCCAAATTTTACACATTCATAGCACCTACCATCATTCCTATTGTAATTAGTTATTTTTTTATTCTTAGAGTATTTTGCTTACCTCTTCGTTGGTTTATGTTGCACTTGAAGGTTTCCATTACTAACTTAGTGATCAGTGGAATTTCATCTTCATTTAGATCTTCTTCATCATCCTAATTTTCGTTAAGTGCCTTGAAAGCGACAGATTTCTTCTTGTCATCTTCCTTCCCTTTTTTGTTGAGATGTGTTTTCTCAAAAGCAGTCAAATCACCCATGACTTCATTATAGGTGAGGCTTCTAAGGTCTATGCTTTCAAGAGCAGCCACATTGGCATGCCATTGTAGAGGAAGACTTCTGAGGATTCTTCTGATGTGCTTAATAGGAGGATATTCTTTTCCAACAGCCTTGAGTTCACCAATGATTTTGCTGAGACAGGCAAACATGCTTTCAATTGCTTCTCATTCCCTTATTTGAAATAGCTCATATTCATAAACAAGTAGACTAATAATTATTTTCCAGTTCCTTCATAGGTGACTTTCAGTTTGTCCCGTATTTCTTTGGCAGTTTCACATCTAGAGATCTATTTATATTTCACCCCATTGATAGTATTATAGAGAACATTCTTAGCCCTGGATATTTGAATAACTTTCATTTTCTCGTTTGTGTAGACTTCTGTACTGGTGTTACTGAGGCTTGGTTGCTTTTAGTGTTTAATTGACCTTCAGTTGTTGGCTTAGGCACAGTAACAGGAATGTCACCTAATTTAATAACTCTCCGGACCTTCACATCATAGGATTTTATGAATGTGTCCATTCTTATCTTCCAATGAGAGAAGTGTTTCCCATTGAATAAGGAGGTACAGTTTGAGAAGTTCTTTCTTGAAACAAAGCTCTAATTGTTTGTTGCTGATTTGCTATAATATTTTCTAAACTGTGGTTAGAAATAAAAATATAGTGAGACTGGGCTCTGATACCAATTGAAAGTGCAAGATGGGGGTGAATTGAATTTTCTTTCAGATTTTTAAGTCTGCTTTTAATTAGTCAACTAATTTTAATGATAGTCGACTAAGACAAATAAGAAAGCATGCAGAAATTGAAGTGCGTAATGAAAAATTTAACACTAGATGTTTATATTGGATTCAATGTGAATCTTATGTCCAGTCTTCTTGGGTTGCAAGGAATATCTCTTCAAGCCTTGTAAAGTTTGGTTACAAAATTTAAACTTAATCTACTCTCAATTCTTTTTCTTGTTTTCTTTTTCTTTTTGATACAATCCTCTCTTTCAAATTTTGCTTCTTTTCTCTCTCTTTTATTTCACAGTAAAGCTCAAGTATTACAATGATTTTTTAAAGATGAAGAGCTTTGAAGAAGGTCTTCAATGCAGTAGGCTTGTATGAGTCGTTGAGATATCCGGATGCCTCCTTTTATATGAAGATATGGTTGTTATGACCCAAGCCTAAGGCCTAGACGTGACACGACGAATGGAAAGTCTGGAGATAGCCCAAACAAGACTCTTAGCATATCATATACACATCCTTTGTTGCAGAAGAAAAATAAGACAAATGACAAGAGTCAATTATAAAATAGCGAGTGGGACTAAGGGAAGTCTTTCATAAACATAAGTAAGATAAGAAGAGTCGAGCTCATAAGCATATATAACATAATACCCAACAACACCTCTACTTTAGGATGGAGAGGGGCCAAGATACTTCCTGGGCTCACCCTCATGATATAAGTATCCAACATAAGGAACAAGTCCCAACATAGCATGAATAAAGTAGATATTTTCCTCAGAGTTGAGGACTCACCAAAAGCTTTCTTCAAGAACCACACTAGCTACCTAGAGGAGGATGATCAATAGGAGCTCCAGACCTTACATGGTAATATCATATAGGCATAGAATATGCGTTAGTAGTTGGAATGTAATAAGTATGCAGGGTGCAATGCAATAAATACATTAATGCATACATATTGGCAATGGATATAATCTCAATATGACATGCATGGTCAATGCTTGTAATAAAACATACATGTAAAAGATGTAACTTGCATAATATACATACATATGTGGGAAGAGACCTTAAGCAACATAGACCAAGAAAGCTACAACTTGGAATCCAAGGTATGACACCCACTAGGTAAGGTGGCAAGGTATGACACCCCCTTGATAAGGTGACCGGGCATGACACCCCGTAGCGAAATGTGGTCTACTTGCTAAAGTAAACCAAACATGATAACATGATAGCATGAACTAGATGCATCTACTAGCAAAGCCCATTTAGGGAAATAATATCATCCTATAGTGGCGCATAGTTTAGATACTAAAGACATTATATAAGGATCTCTTAAGTCGAGCCCCCATCTTAAGCCTCAATCAGTGCTAAGTCTAATTCCACGAATACGTGAAATAATCATACTTTAATCATAACATGAATAATTTATAAGAGACATAATAACTTGACATGAGTAGCTCATTACATGTGTGACGTCTTCTAGTGAGCTTACTTGAACTTGAACTTGAGGGTAAAATAATAATAATGCTTGATCCCCCAACTTGACATGAATAGATCACAATAGGATAAAATCTTGAAATAGGGCTCAACTTGTCACTTGTAACATCACAGATACTTTTCATGAATTTAATATATGCTTGGAAGACCTTAATCATCATACAATCACTTGACTTGTAAATCATGTAATAGTTCATCAACAACTTGAGAATTCTTATCAAGTAATTCTATCGAACACATGGTGGGCTCATGATACTTGTTCAAAATCATGCAACTCAAGAGCAAAACAAGAAGAGTAAACTCAATTTAAATCAACCCACCAATATTATAGTAAAACCCTCATTTATGTATCTTAGAAATTCATCTCAAAATTTGCCATAATTTGTAGTTTTCATAGTTCACATCATGCATCACTTCTATAGATACAAATCAACTCATAGTATGAGATTAAAATAGATATTCATGACTAATCAATCAATACTTGATAAACTACAAATAATTTACATTTATAATTTATAGTCAGAGGTACCCATAAGTAATACAACTTGGAGTCATGCAATATTCATAAAAAGAGAAGGTTGGGCTCCGTGGGAGAAAAGGACCATAAATGAAGACCCACATACCTTAAACTTGGATTTTCTTGAAACTGAATTGAGCAAGACTTGAGACTTGACTTGGGTCCTTAAAATATAAAGTGATCTCTTGAAACTATTTAGATTGAATGGAGGGTTTGATAGTGTAAGGGGAGGATTTAAAGAGTGTTTTCTTGAGAGATTGAAGGTGAAAATGGGTAACTATAGAGGTTTTCACGTTTATATGGGCATTGTGTCATGACCCAAATGCCCCTGGATGAAACAAGAAACTAAGCAAAAACTTAAATTGGTCTGCGTCGCGCATGCGTAGGCACCATTTTCACTAGTGTGTGCCCCAGGTGTGTCCCGGCATGGACCCGCACAACCCCTAGAATTCGTAAAATTAGCAAAAATTATTTTTCACTACGAGTCTTCTGAAATCCTAGTTATACCTATTTCCCACTCAATTTTACCCCCTGATCAAGAATATGAACTCAGATTTTCAAAGTCACGCACGATTTTTGAGATATAAGGAAATTAAGATTATGGGGCATTTTCGAAGCACAATAGGGGTGTTTCAATGGCATCCCACGGGAATTGATCCTTGTAATTAGGTGATGTTCATGCTTCAATAGTAAAGCGATCGCAGTCAACAATAAATCTAAGCAGAGGTTAGGGTTGAATCCACAAGCAATATGGGGCTTGACTATATAGATCCACTATCAATCATTTCAAGCATCGATTTCCAATGTCTCTTAAATGAGGTGAGAGTATTTGTCATCAA
>JAABOM020061514.1:0-10955 GCA_011800125.2 Solanum clarkiae
AAGTCTCACCATTGCTCTTTTATGTTTAACTGAGATGCTTAAGTCAGTTTGTTATTTGTTTATGTTGTTAGGCTCTTCATTTGTTACTGTTAAATCCATAAGTATCGGAGTGTTCTTTTGCTCGCTTGATTTTATTGTCGAAGGAAGAAATTGAGATATGTAAAGGTTTCCTGTCTCTTGGCATGAAATAGTACGTTTGGTTTACGTCAAATATTTAAAAAATCCCTCTTCCTTTGCAAATTGTGTTTAAATATAATTTATGTTCATTTTGGCCAATTCTATGATAAATGAACCTCATCCGTAATTCTGGAATATTAGAATCCATGAATAATATTCTTTTGACCAAAATCTAAGTATTTTGGAAACTATAAGTTCAATTTATTCTGAAATCACCATTAAATGTGAAGTTGAACAATTTTAGTAAAATAGATTCTTAGAAGAATAACTCTTTGATTTCATAAATGATCAATTTGCATATTACTAAGTTTTGGAACTGATTTTGTGCATATGATTCTCATGATTCTGTTCGTGCCAGTTTGATCTCGTTCACCGGTTCCCGGGCCGGTTATTTCGTGCATATGTATAATTATATGTATATGTATATATTTCTAAGTAGGTTGGATACGGCGGGTCGGTTTGCCCATGAACCGGCTTTGCTTAGTTTGGGGACATAAAGAGCTAGGCTTGGGATATGTTTGCATCATGATGTGTGGACGCGTGGCCTTTTCGCCTCGGTTCACCTACCCGATGATGTGGGTGCATGGCCTTTTCGCCTCGGCTCCATTATTGGCACTAATCATGACCCATGGGTTGGGTCGTGACAGAAGTGATAAGTGTTCATGAATATTCCCTTAAACTCAATGATCTTTCAAAGTATACTCCTCACTTGGTCACAGATGTTGGCCAAGTTACGCTTCCGTTTTAGAGGATAAAGCGGTCGTTGTCAAGATATAAAACCTAACCAAGGTTAGGATTGAACCACAGGCAGTACGTAGAATCAAGACAAATTCACGGATAAGAAATCAAAGTGGTTAACCAACTCAATTAATCATTATGAAAATAAACTAAACTAAACTAATTATCATGAGAGACAATAAATAATAGAGAGCAACGAGGGTATTGTGTTCCCCCTGATTCCCTAACTTAGTACCACTCAATAACCCAATTCTTATCTAGTGTATAGCGTACATGATGGTGATGTAAGTTCACCAAACCCTTTGGTCAAAGTTGAGAGGCGAATTGCACTATGCGACTTGGCCAATCTCCATACTATGCTATAATAACCATTACCTATAAGTCTCAGTACAACCTCCACTTGGCCCAGTTCGGTTGATTAGATGAGAACCCATCAATTGAATCCTGTTAATCAATCTCTTTTCCTATTCATTACTACCTTGGTCCAATCAGTAACACTAGGAAGTTTCTAATGCTGGCCATAACTAGAAAACATCCAAAACGAAGAGAATTGATTAATACGTGCATATACCAAATCCAAGAATTGTAAATTACCCGGATTTACGTAGTTAATTCTTCATTGTTCTCACAGCCCTAGTTGTGGATTTAACTATGCATGCTATGTGTAGATGAAGAAATTATGTATTTAGGAAACATAATTAAACACTTACACAATTGAATTGAAATCAAGCAAATCCAAAATTGATGAGAATCACAAGATTGAAGATCAAATTTACCCACAAGCGTTTTCTCACAATCTTCTCCCACAAGTACTGAGTTCTCCAAGTACAAACCCTAAAACTAGTGAATAATGGTGTCTTCCCATGAAAAATAACCTAAAAGTACTATTTATAGTAATTACAATTAAGTCCTAAATAAAATTAAAAAATGGTCGGCAAACTTCACGAAAGGTCTCTACGAGTCATAGTGTTTTCAATGGCTCGTATTCGGGGTCTGGGGTTTTGGACTTCTCTTCTATGACACAACTTCATGACTCGTAAACTGATCTATGACTCATACTGCATATTTATAGGCTTCAACTTCATCAAATTATCCCTCACTGCAAATCTTCACAAAACCTATCTGTACGACTCATTGAATGCTCTATGACTCATATGTAGATCTCGTTGAGCTGACCCTCACAAATCATTTTTCAGTGGAATTTGCCACAAGATATTCTCTACGACTTGTAGAATGCTCTATTATCTGTAGAGGGTCTCCTAAATCATCAAAAATGAGCTGCTTCTGCAATTTCTCCCCAAATCATAGCCAACTTGTAATCCTGCATAAAATGCACAAATATCACATTGAGAACACACAAAATCCTAAGTTTTAAGCATCAAATGTATTGTGTTTTGAAAGCACATCAACACCCTCAACTTAAAATTCTTGCTTGCCCTCAAGTGGCGACTTAATCTACAAAGACCATACAGTAAAAAACACATCTCAACTTAATGGCAAGTTCTGAATCGGCACAAAATAAATGAATCTAGCAAAATAAGTCCATACTCTCATGGCATTGCATACATCATTAACAAAATACTCATATATCATGCTTTTCATCTCAGTTTACCCTCACTTATCAAAACAGATATTGTCAAACACCTCGACAAGCAAGGTTACTATCTAACTGCTAATCAAAATATTTTTAGTGCGTACCATTTTTCAAAACAAAACATAAAAACATGTCATATGTCATAAATATTAGTACTATATGCTACAAATATTATATAAACATCCCAAACATCCCGATTCAATCGAAATAAAATATCCATAGGGAAAAGAACACAGATAAGAAAACCACAAGATAAAAAATTGGATAGTTATGGAATATAAGCTATTAAGACTTCACTGAGGCCCATAACTACCGACACCCAATCAAAAATGATGTACATTGTCCCCAAAGCACATAATCAAGCAAAAAGTAAATCATAAGGGGTCAAAAACATACTTGGGTACCTAAGCGCCAGGGTCGCCTTGGGTTGCTTCCCAAGCAGTGCCTAATTTATTATCGGTGCATGACAGCTAGCTTGAGCACTAAGACTTTCTCAAGATCCCATTCCTTCAACATCATCAACTCTTACACATTTCCAAGGTATGGCTTTACTCTTTGCCCATTTACTTTGGAAGTTCCTCCATTTCATTGCTCCAGTTCAATTACCCTATGATCAAATATGTGCGGTACTTTGAAGGGCCCTAACCATCTAGATTTTTGCTTCCCAGGAAATGACTTTAGTCTATAATTATAGAGTCGTTCCAAGTCCCCTTGTCTGAATTTGTGGTTTTCTATGTTATTTTCATGTTGCACTTTCATTCTTTGTTTATATAATGCTAAGATATCATATTCTTTCAATTAAAATTCATCAAGCTCATTAATTTGGATCAACCTAGAGTTTACTGCATCGTTCCAATCTAGATTCAGCTTCTTCAATGCCCATATTGCATTATGCTCAAGCTCCACTGGCAAGTGACATGCTTTCCCAAAGACAAGTTGGTAGGGAGACATGCCTATAGAGGTTTGGAATGCTGTATGGTATGCTCATAATGTATCATCCAGCTTCAGCAACCAATCTTTCATGTTTGTTTTCAAAGTTTTTGATAAAATCTATTTTATTTCCCTATTAGACACCTCTACTTGCCCACTTGTTTGAGGATGATAAGGCGTCACCACTCTATGCTTCACTCCATACTTCTCCAAAAGAGCTTCAAAAAGCCTAATGCAGAAGTGAGAACCCCCATTACTAATGATTGCCCGAGGGATGTCAAACCTTGAGAGAATGTTCTTTTTCAGAAATGTTGTGACACTTTTACCCCCATTGTTAGTTAGAGCTATGATCTCTACCTACTTTGATACATAATTCACAACAACTAGGATGTACTTGTTTCCATGTGAACTAACAAATGGTCCTAAGAAATTTATCTCTCATACATCAAGTAACTCAATCACCATAATGGGGTTTAGAGGGAGACTGAAATTCCCAAAAAATAAGTGCCCGAAAACGTGCCTCGAAAGTGCCCGGAATATTGTTATCCATATATCTAAAACAACATTTGTTGTTTTGAAAATCTAACTTCATATTCTTGTTTAGGGGATCAAATTGAGTGGGAAATAGATCTAACTTGAATTCTAGAGCAACCGCATCTAAATTCGAAAATCGCAAAATATGTTATTTAGCAGGGTTCACTTTGAAGGGGTATATCCCTTAGCATACAAACAACTAGGTGGTCCACAACCTATCAACTGAAAGCCCTTTCAATTAGCTTTCCAACTCACTTTGTTTCACCTTATTCTGAGTTTGGATGAAGGACTTATGCCCATTTTCGTAAAACTCGCCCATGTAGAAAATGCAATTTCCAGTGAATAGTCTGTTTTGGGTCCTATTTTCTCTTGACTTCGGTCCAAGACTTTTATGTCCTGGACCTAAGAGTTCCCACACTTGAAAATACACATACTTAGCCTTATTTCACCCTCATATCCTCCTAAACATTCCCCAAAACTCACTCAAACATTTAGACTCATATTTCACCCTAAATTCAAGTATCAAACTCAAGACCAATCTTAAGGATTTCTTCAAGGATTTCACTCGAGCTTCAAATCTCCATTAAAGTTTTCTTCAAGAACCTCTCCAAAGCTAAGGTATGTGGTGTTTAACCATTGGGTCCTTCCACCCATGGTGCGTAAACCCTCTTTTAATTAATATTGCATGATTTAAAGTTTATTTTACATGTGGGTCTTGTACATTGAGAAATTTACTTCACAGTAATTTTAGTTCATGAAAGTATAGTTATTTGAGCATGCTTTGAGCTTCAAATCTTGGATCTAATATTGGAATTGATGAGGGGATTTGATGTGAATGTCTTGGGTGTGTTGCAAGGTGTTGATTAAAGATTTTACCACTGATTTTCCTGGATGATTTCATTTCTAAATTACATGTTCTGTTACCCCCATTACACACCCTCAAGGTGTTTCATAAAGTGTCCAGTTATGTTTTCTTGAGAAATTAAATGTCCAAAGTATGAGATATGGTATAAATGATGTTATGATGATGAAATGAGCTTATGTACATGATTAATGCTACATGAGATATTGCATTAGAGCTTATTATGAATCATATATAAAGTGTTGCACTAGACCATGCCCAATCCGGGGGGATAAGAGCCCGGGTAACCATGTGAGGGGTTCATACCTCACCACCTAGGATGATCGGGGTATGACCAACATCAACTATGTGAGGGGTTAGTACTTCACCACCTAGGATGATTGGGATGTGACCATTATCAACCAAGTTGTGGGTTTGTACTCCTCAACCATGTGAGGGGTTTATACTTCACCATCAAGGATGATTGGGGCGTGATCAACATCAACCATATGAGGAGTTTATACCTCACCACCTAAGATGATTGGGATGTGACCATAATCAACCAACCATGGTTAGAAAGCTAGCTTGGTCTCTTCTTCACATATGGTATCTTATATGAGCATGATTTACTTAACCATGTTTTACTTATGCATTGATCATACATGTCATATTCTTATATTATGTCTATTGCCTATCATTATGGATTTTGGATTATGATGCCTATTTATTATTTCATTGCATCCCACATACTAAGTACATTCAAATGTACTAATGCATACTCTTCCTTACATGATATCACCATGTAGGGACCGGAGATCCTATTGATTCTTCTTGTGGCTAGATGGATTATTCAAGTTATCCTTTGGTGAGTCCTCCATTCCGTGGACAAGGGCTATTTTCTCACACTATGTATTAAGGTTCTCTTTACTTTACCATTTACTTATGACTATGAGTGAGCCTGGTTGTATGTCTTGGCCCCCGCCATTTTCTATATAGTAGAGATGTTGTTGGAAAAAGCTATGTATTTATGCCATCACTTGATTCTATTATCTCTTGACTCTATGTTATGACAAGTTCTCCCTTAGTCCTTTTTTCCCTTATTTCCATTCTTCAAATGTCATTTCATTATTCTGCGACCAAGGATATGTAATAATATGTTATGAGGCTTATTTGGGGTTCCTTCGGGTTCCTCATTCGACAGTCATATCTAGGCCCTAGGCTTGGGTCATGAAAGGATGGTATCAGAGCACTAGGTTATTAGATCCCCAGAGTCCAATACACCGCATTGATTAGAGTCTTGTCCATGGTTGTGTGGTGCACTACAACTATGAATAGGAGGCTATGAGACATTTTAGGAAATATTTCCCTACTTCATGGTCTATGTTGTACTTTAGAAGTGAGATAGGGATTTCCCCTTTAATGAATGTTCTTTGCTCTTTTTTAGTTGATCATGTCGCTTCAAAGAGGAACGTAAAGGAAGGTAAATAGAAGATTTTGATTTTGATGGATCCGAGTTTCACTATTTCTTCTCCTTTCTTTTAGTTGATGGTAGGGCTTCTTGTGTGCCTCGAGTTGTGATGTCAACCTTTGGTGTTTATCTCTTGGTTGGGTATATTGTTGCTAGAAAGTTCATATGTGTTGATCTGGGTTTGTATTGCATTAGGTATTGCTTTGTGGCTTGTTGTAGTTGGCGTAGTGGATTTTCATATCATGCTTTGTGGTTGCATGCGTATTGTGGCTTCATGGATGTTAGGACCCATAGAGTTAGATATCGAATCCCTAATGAGCTCGTCTTTAAGGGGGAGATTGTTAAGCGATAGCAAGGGAGGTAGATCCATTTCATGTCTTGAGGTAAATTAGTCTCTATAGAGTTGTATTTATCATCTTGTGAGAATTGGAGGTGTTGAACCTAAGTTGTTTTGTTTATAGAAATGTTGGTAGTGGTAGATGAGGCCTTGAATGCCCCTTTCCAATATTTTGAATTTGAGGTAGTATCTTTTGGTTTGACCAGTACGTTTGTTATGCCTACAAGTTTCATGAGTAAGATCTTTAGTCCCTACTCTAATAGGTTTATGGTGGTTTTTGTCATGATACTGTGGTTCGTTCCCTAGTGAGGTAGTGCATGTGAATCATTTGAGAGTAGTACTACAAGTTTAAGGAAGAAGGTTGGGTGCTAGCAGGTGAGATGGGAATCTTGGTTGTAAGAGGTCGCTTCCTAGCTTGTGTGGTGGCGAGTGATGGTATTAAGGTAGACCTTAGAAAGACAAAGGTGATTAAAGATTATCCTAGACCTTTGACTTCACCAGATATTAGGAGCATCTTGGGTTTAGTGTGATATTGCCAGAGGTAGTGAGTAGGGTAATTTGATAGGTTTGGGGTTACTATTTCTTGTGTTATTCCTTGGTGCTAGTAGGATTCATGTATATGTGGATTGATCTTTAATCCCTTCCAATCGAGGAGACCCAAAATTTATTTTCAAGAAAACTTACATGGATTTTACTTATTTTAATTTGGGTTTTGAATATTATGATTCCTAAAATTCTATTTGTCACGCCCCAAAGTCCCGTAGGGCGGATCAGCATCCGTTGCCGATAAGCTCATGAGAACCAACCTGTAACTAATGCATTCTATACATATTATAAGGGGTTTCTATGTTTGACATGCCTTTAAGAAGATAAATAGTGATAACAAGCCAAAAGGAAATGCATATGACTGGGCTGTTGGGGCCACGGTATTTAAAGTACGAGCCATGATCACGTTTTACTTTACATAGTCTACAAAGCCTCTAGATAAAGCAAAACATCTGATAGGGGTCGGGACAGGCCCCGCCTCAACTAACTGTACAATATAAACATATAAGCTCTAAACATGCAGAGCTCCGAAGCAACCTGGAGCTTGGTAACCACAGCTGAATGTGTTGTACTCCTACTGGAGAGATCTACTAGCACCTGTATCTGCAGCGTGAAATGCAGGTCCCCCGTAAGGGATGTCAGTACGGGATAATGTACTGAGTATATAAGGCCGGCTATACTGTATATAAAGTAACAACTCAAATGAAACCATACATCTGTAGAAGATCAGGAACCACCCTTAATTATACTGTGGAATCATGTACTTTATGTCCTTTATATCTTTTTACCTTTACTGTAAAATCTATACTTTAAAATTTGTGCACAGCTGTAACAAATGATCAACTGATCAGTGGTAAACTGTATTGGGATCGTCCCTATGCTAGGTTCTCAATGAACCCCCTCTGGGTATCACTCGTAAACTATATCGGGATCATCCCTATGGTAGGTTCTCAATGAACCCCCTCGGGGTACCACCCATAAACTGTATCCTTTATCTTTCAATTACCTTTGAAATGATACTTTGGTGGCCATAATATTGGAGCTATATGATTGTATATGTGGCATGTGACATGCAGATAATTATACGAGACAATTTGACATTGGAAAAAGAGTACGGTACACAAATAATAAAATGCATATGAAATGGAACACCTCGTGAACTTTACTTGGCAAAAAGGAGTACACGTATCTTAGTATTCATGTATGTAACCAGATTTGAAAGTGACTGTATGGAATAATATGAACATGTCAAAGAATGGAGACATAGTTAGTAGTTATGTCGGAGTTGGTAAGTGCCTTTATGTGCCAAGGAAGGATCTATATTACATGCCAAATTATACAAAATCAAATAACCTTACATACCTCATTGTGGGACCCTGTTACTATATCGAAATAACCTTTTCTTCCTTCAAATACTTATCTAAAACATAGTAGATGAAAAAACTAGCATTAATAGCAAATATATACACCTTGATATCTCAATTACACAAGAAAACAATACATGGGCAGCAAGCGTGTGTTTATAAACCCGAACGTATTCGTCCAACCTCTATGTCTTTAATCGTATTTTCTAATACACATTAGCATGGTCACATAATGTACAGCCTATTTTAAGTCATAACAGCCTTACAACATCCCACAAAGCATGACACATCACAATTCCACGTAACCTAAAAACGGTCAGCATAACGTTACCCCTCCTTCGCTACATTTCGACGTCGACAACTCCAAACCTGTTCCAACTTTAACCAAACTATTCCAGAAACATTTACACATATAGACAGCTACGAACCAGTCCCATAACAGCCACAAATTATTTATTAAGGACATTAAGCAACAGCTTGCTCTCCAACAGTCCACAAGTTCATATGAAGCACATAATTGCGATATCATATAATGACTCGCTTTTTTGGACTGTAACAGTAGTTAATCTGCCTTTTTACACTACTGTAAAACTAGTATTTGTTGCATAGCTAAGTACTAATACATTATAAAGCCAGCCAACAAGAGAAAAACCTCTTAATTAACAAGAAAAGTACATAAGAATCCCTAATACACAATCTGTCCAGAAATTCCAGCACAACCATACTAACAAATACTTCTTATTTGTCATAGTAAAACCATACTAAAAACATATATAAGCTTACATACCACTAGGTTCAAGGTATATATATTCTATAAGAACCCTATAAGATCTTTCTTTGCTGCTTTGCAAGTCAAGATACGTTGAGAGAACTTTGAAAGCAAAACTGTTTTTGTTTGTAAGTTCAAGTGAACATTGACTTTGTGGGAGCTGCTTTGGCCCTTTTTAAAGTAGAACCTATGCCGACATAATAAGGCATTCTCATCCTTGTTTCCTCAAGTAGGTGATGCAGCTCCTTTCTCCTTTCATTTGAGCCTTTTGGGGCACCAACTTGATTGGACTTGGGCTGCCTATTTTTCAGATTTTGTTCTTCTTGGTTTGGGCCTAAAGTTTCCAAAAGTCTTGTGATATCTTTGGGCCTTTCTTACTATTATCCTTGGGCTACAAATATGGTACATGCGTGATGATAAGTCATGGCCCAAAGGTACATCCTTAACACATATTTTATTCGTAATCGAACTTGGAAAATTTCGATGTCGAGCCTCGTCTCCGTTTAACTAACAAATTCAAGCTAATCAAGTAGGTGACTCACCTACTTGCTTACTAAGCCCTACAAGCACCTTAATTCTCTCACTTAATTTTAAGGCCATAATCTCCTCATTCCGACACAAAACATGTATACACTCGCCCTTCTTAAGCGTTAGAGGCACATATAGTCCATCAACACGAGATTCAAGCACTTTTAAAAGTTAGCGCTAGTTTAACCAAACCATGTCTTGTTTTATTTGAATTGTACTAGTAGTGTAAGGTGTGGGGTGTTACATCCTCCCCCTCTAGAAACATTCGTCCTTGAATGTAAGCACAATTAGATAGCTTAGCCAAGTTTAAACCTCTACGTACACAGATTTAGCAATACATTAAGTATTTAGTAACACATACCTATTAGTGTCCCAATTCTGTATGTTGGACTCTCGCTTTATCTTCAAATAAGTGAGGATATTTCAATTTCATCGCATCCTCAGCTTCCCATGTTATCTTTTCTGCTTGCTGGTTCCTCCAAAGTACTTTAACTGAAGCTATTTCTTTGTTCCTTAGCTTCATAACTTGATGATCTAGAATAGCAATAGGCACTTCTTAGTAGGTGAGATCTTCTGTAATCTTTACATTGTCAATAGGAGTGTAGAACCAGGGTCAATTAATGCATATACATTATATGAAAAGATGGAAAATGTACCTATGACCACATCAGGTGAAGCTTCCAGATTTTGCCGACTCCCCAATGCATAAGTGCGATTCTGGACCCTATTAGAGTTAGTTGCCCCTCTAACACCTCTACCACGACCCATAGGTACTTACTGACCCTTACCTACTTGAGGAACTGATGATGATAATGCAACAACTGACCCAGTATATTGTGACATACCACCCATACGTCTCCTTGGGCAATCCCTTATCATGTGCCCTGGTGTACAACACAAATAGAAAACATCTGTCCCAAAGCGACATATCCCCGAATGACTCCTTCCACACTACTTACATGGCTGCCTAGAAATCATTGGTTGGCCTGTCGAATAACCTATTGCCCGGGCACCTTTCCCTTCGCCTCATTGACCAGACTGATTACTCCTATGCCCTTGAAGTTGTGGTGGAGCACTGGCTGTAGAGTAGGAGGATGATGGCCTAGGCGGTCTATTAGAAAACCGAGGC
>JAABOM020061515.1:0-10955 GCA_011800125.2 Solanum clarkiae
ATTTTCATTACATGTTGGTTGAATTGTTAATAGTTATGGTTGTC
The DNA here is from genome assembly GCA_011800125.2 of Solanum clarkiae. Classification (NCBI taxonomy): domain Eukaryota; kingdom Viridiplantae; phylum Streptophyta; class Magnoliopsida; order Solanales; family Solanaceae; genus Solanum; species Solanum clarkiae. The sequence goes on from JAABOM020061515.1 coordinate 45, forward strand.
AGATATGGGACTTAAGATTAGTCTAAGATTTATGTGTAATTGTTCCTATTTCTTTATTAGTGATAAAATATTTCTACACTGATATTGATCACAACATATTTTATATTAAATTAATATAAATATCATAGCTTAACAGATGTAGGTGTAGTTTTAACTTAGCTAACTTAGTTGATCTATTGTGTGATTAGTAGTAGGAAATTTCATTTAAATTATATTATTTTTTTATTTTAATTTTTGATGAACAAGTACCTTTGATTTTTTTTTAAAGGGAGGATAGGAACAAGCTAATGAGGTAATTGTTTAATCTCTGCATATCATTTTGAAAGAATATATATATATATATATTGAGGATGCTAGGCCACGATTGTCCAGTGGACACCCTCCACCCTTAGTAATTAATATAAAGGATTAGTGGGTTAAGTGAATTGCTTCCTGATTTCACTTGATAAGATGCCTATTAACCTTTCAACTGAGTTTGAAATTATTTCATTTTCAATTGTCCCATTATATCTAGATTCTAATATATATATTGATAGATGTAATTGAGTATTAAGTGTATTTATTATATGAATATTATTAAAATTATATTATTTGGAGGAGTTAAGACTTAATCCTAGACTCAAAATTTTGAAAATTAAAAGTGAAATTGGTTGGTCTTTGAGTCTAGGCTAGACATATAGTAATATGAGTTTTTGTGAGTTTTGAAATCTTATGGTGATAATTTATTTGACTAGATCATGGTGCTATGGATTCCATTCAAAAAGGAAAGGCCAAAGTGTTAGATTGACCGTGATTTGACTAAGACAAGTGGACTTTCAAAACTTTGTAATTCTCATAGAATTCTCAAATTTTTCCTTTCTCCTACGTGTGATATGTGAAATATTTTAATATTATAAGAGATAAGATGATTAAAAATGTAAATGTGAGTTGGCGTGTTACTATGGTAATTGATTGATAAATGTGGTTAAGTTATGAGAATTCTATATTTTTCATCTATATATTGTTGTGGTTGGAGATAATGAGTGGATTTGTCTGTGGAATTCATATCATGTTCATTCATTCCATGACATGCATATTTCTATTGATTCCGGATATTGATATGAGTGAGATGGAAAGTATTGGGGTCAAGGTCTTTACTGGTCGAGATATGATGCCGAGGTCTTTGCCGACGAAATTACGATGTTGAAAACTTTATGATGATAATTATGATGCCGAGGTCTTTGTCGGTAAATTTATGATAATATTGTGATGCCGAGGTTTTTACCAGCGATGATGTGACGTTGAGATATTTTTCTGTGATGTTGTAATGCCGAGGTCTTTGCCAGCAATTTTGCATAAGCATTGCATTTCACCCTTGCATATTATTTCATAGCATGATGTTATTCTTATGATTGACTGTACTATCATTTTTAGCTTGTGCTTTGAAATTGTGATATGGTGAAATACCATCTTTATTATGTATTATGTATTGCTGGGTTAGAATAACTTTCTGGTGCAGGTTGTAGTCATGGAGATCGATTGGGACGAAAGGAGTTTGTGTATTCTATTAGACTTCCTTTGTTTTGTTAGTTGACTTGCTGGGTACCGCATGGTATTTGGTACTCACCCTTTACTTCTACACTTGTGTAGGTTGTGTGCCCGGGCAGTGAATGGTATTTTCCTTGATTCTCCGAAGCTTCCCAGGAGACGTAGAGAGGTAGCTGTTGTCATCTAGCAGACTTTCTTGTTCCTATTTCTTCTGTACTTGTTCTATTCAGGGAAAAGGACAGTTTGGACTTATATTTCTTGATTTTCTATATTTCTAGTGGCTTGTACACGTGACAACCAATCCTTGGATGGTATTTAAGTTTATGGAAATTTTCAGCTTTAGTTATCTACTCTAGTTAATTACTTCCGCGCGATATGTTTATTATGCCTTTGAGTTAAGGCTGACTTGTTCTGGTGGAATTGAGGAAGTGTCATCACGCCCATTTTTGGGTCATGAAAATTAGGAACTGTAACACCCCTCATGTGCTTCGAAATGTTCAATAATTGTATTTTTTGAATATCTCAAAATTTACGCATGATTTCGAAAATTCGACTTTATATTCTTATTCAGAGGGCAAAATAAAAAATTTTGTGGGAAAAGGGTAGCTTCGATTTTTAGAAGACCCATAGCGAAAAATTATTTTCGCAACAGGGAGCTAAACTAGTGAGAGTCTGCGACCTAGCCACAATGCGGCTTGGGCGCGGACCATGTAAGTTGGCCCTCCGCGTCTGGTCCGCGTCGCGCCTAGGGCACAAACCAGTGCAATAGTTTCCTGATTTTTCCATTTCGCTCAAGGACATTTGGGTAATAACCCAATGCCCATTTAAACGGGAATCCTTCATCTTTTCAACCATTCCATGCCCTAAATCTCTCAAAACCACTCCCACAATCCTCCGAATTCATCATCAAATCCTCCATTCAATCTCCAGAACTTGCTTTGGATTTCAATAACCCAACTCAAGTCTCAAGTCCTCCTCCAATTTACTTCAAGAAACTCCAAGGTTTAGATATGTGGGTCTTCACCCATGGAGCTCAAATGAAATCTTGAAAGTCTTGGAAAGATTATGGATTTTTGAATGATTTTCATGACACCTATTATGAGGGTTTTAGTACAATGTTGGTGATGCAGATTCATAATAGGCATATAGAAATTATTGTACATCAAATAACATCAAAAGTGTTGATTTCAGAAGATGGAATGAGTTGATTTGCATGACTTTAAAATGATTTGATTCTGCTCCTTCTTCTCTTATACTTTTAAATTGCATGATTTTGAGCTTGTGTCCATATATCCACCATGTTTGATTAAATTTACAGGACAAAGATTCTTATGTTGATGAAAGACTATTACATGATTTGCAAGACAAGTGTTTTATGATAAGTTATGGACTCCCAAGCATGTATTGAACTCATGAAAGATTTCTATAATTTACAAGAATTATGTTGAACCCTTATTCTATATTTCTACTCTCTTGTGAGCAAATAATGTCTATATGAGGGGTCAAGCATGATTACTATTTTACCCTCATTTTCAATCTAAGCTCACTAGTAGGGAACAAGTATGTTACAATTTCTACCCTCATGTGGAAAGCATTGCCTACTAGAAGGGGTCAACTCTATGCATTGTTTTTATCCTCTAGTATAAGATACATGCCCATGTAGGGGTCAAGTATGTGAATGAGCTACTCATGCCAAGTTATCATGTCTTTACAAGTTATTCATATTATGACTAAATTTATGATAAATTCAAGTATACCGTGGGATTAGACTTAGCACCAATTGAGGCTTAAAGTGGGGGCTTGAATCAAGGGGTCCTTATATAAAGTCTTGGTCTCTAAACTATGTGCCACCATAGGATTATATTATTTTCCTAAAATGGCTTTACTAGTGGATCCAACTAGGACAAGTTACTCACTATGTAGGATCAAGTATGGTTTACCTTGGCAAGTAGAGCACACCTTCTCCGGTGGGGTGACATGCATCGGGATTCCAAGTAGTAGCTCACTTGGTCTTATATATCGATTAAGGTCTCCTCTCACATATGTATATTATGTTATGCTAGTTGATTATCTACATGCATGTTTTAACTCAAGCATTGATCATACATGCCATATTGAGATTATATATCTATTGAGTATGATTATAAATCATGAAATATTATGGCTTATATCGTTGTTGCATTGCATCCTGCATACTTAGTACATTCTAAGTACTAACACATACTCTATGCCTACATAATATCACTATGTAGGAACCGGAGATCCTCTTGATCCTCCTCCTCCATGTACCTAGACGGATTCTCGAAGGCTACTATTGGTGAGTCCTCCACTCCGGGAACGACATTCCACTTTATATATTTTCATGCTTTTGTTAAGACTTATCTTATATTTTTGGATACTTATCTTTGAGGGTGAGCCCAGGAGATATCTTGATTCCCGCTCCATCTAAAGTAAAGGTGTTGCTGAATGTGAATTTCATGTATTGTGGTCGACTCCTATTTCATCTATGTTATTATGAAAGACTTCCTTTAGTCACATTTCCTTTTTTATCGTTACTTGTTATTGTCTCATTTGGGTTCCACAACCAAGGATGTGTGAATGATATGCTAAGAGGTTTGTTTGGGGTCCTTTCGGGTTCTCTATCGCCTTGTCTCATCTGGGACCTAGGCTTGGGTAGTAATAGGAACAACATTTGCTAGAACTGGGAAGGAAATAGAACTTGAACTAGAAATGGAATTGCGTCCTTTTGAAATAGAAACTACATTATCAAGACACTTAGAAGTAGAATTACTGGGCTGCAACAGGTATAGTCCCTCATTTACTTCACCAAAAGCTTGAATGTTACTCATTGAAGAGTCCCGTAAGATGCAACCCACTTGGAGTGAATAAGAGATTTCATTGTTATTGACAGGATAACTTATGGACAGATAAACAAGTTATACTTGAAAGCAGGAACATGTAGAACATTTTCTAAAATTAGTTATGGAAGAATAGAAACACTTTCTATATGGGTCACAACAGTTCTGGAAGAATTAGGCAAAGTGAGACTCAAAGGAATAAAAAGAGCTGTTGGTGAAAAAGGATTTAGAATCAGAACACATATGTTCTGAAGCACTTGAATCAATGATCTAGGTGTTTGAGTTAAAAAGTAAAAAGCATTTTCCATAGTGTTTCATGATTGTGCTAGCTATGGCATTAGCATTAAATCCCACACTGGAGATCCCTGCTTGTCCGTCTTTCACATCTTTGACTATCTGCTGAATAAGATTTGCATACTGATCTTTGCTCAGGAATGAACTGAAGTTGTTGAGATTAGTTTTTTCTTATGAATTACTTGGCCCTTCAAACTCATCTCTGACTGCCACGCCATTTGCCTTAACTGAACCTAGATAATTCTTTGTTTTTGTGAGCTCAAAGTCATCTGGAAAACTAATGAGCCATCATAAATATGTCCAGTATTTCCACAGTAGGCATAACTGACATTTGGATTGTATTTGATCTTTCTTGGCTTGATCTTTGATGTTCATTTTGCATGCCTTTGAGTATTTCCGACATATTTCTATGTCGGATTTGTATCCCTTACTATTTGATTTCCAGGCTTTTGATTGAATCTGCCTTGGGTTGTTGCCATAAAAGTTGCAGATTCAGTTGTGAAAATTGAATTGACCTATGTCTGCCTCTAATTCTCATCCTAAAGTAGGAGAGAGTAATGCATGATCAATGTTTGGCAAAGGGTTCATCATCAATATGTTTCCCCTTTCTTGTGGATATATACATCATTAAGACCCATCAGAAATTGAATCAACTTCTAATCTTCCAGAGATTTTACTAATTTAGCCTTCCCTTCACATGTACGTAAACAAGAACAGGATCTGGTATGATTAAGAGAATCTAATTCATCCTAAAGTCGTTTGAGTCTAGTAACCCTGCTATGTCTTGAGGAGGAGAAGGAAATGTATGCAGACCTTACCATTATCTCACAGAGGTAAAGAGGTTGTTTTCTAGGAGCCCTCATCTCAAAAACTCATAAACAGAATTCGACATCAAGATAATACATGAACATTTATAAGTGTTAACAACCAAGGGATTTTGACAACGAAGAGTTGTAAGACTAATGGAAAATAACGATAAAACTTTATTCCTTTGTGAGTTTTGAATGGAAATGGACAAACCACACACTTAGTTGAAAATTACATACCAAACTTCGTTCATAGAGCAAACAAGACGTATGACTAATAAGTAAACAACAGATACATGTGAAATTGGGCAAACAAATATATGTATATCAAGTCTTTTTTAGTCCTAGTAGAATAAGAACTAAACTAAGATAATTATATCTAAAAGCAGATTTAAAGAGTGGAAGTGAATGATCATTCCATGGAGGATATCTAAACCAGATGTCTGTAAGATAGCTCCTTCTTGCAATTGCTTTCTCATGGCTAAATGTATCAAATGTAAATTTCCCATGGTACCTTCCAAACCCACTTTGTCCTACTCCTCCAAATGGAAGTGTATCAGCTGCATACTGCATTTATATATTTAGCAATGTCAACATGATAATTAATGAAGTGAAATATTATTGAGAGAGTTTCTAAAATTATGTCAAATGTAATTAACTTATTTTCAGTGGTGTATCCAGGATACAAAAATTGTGGATGCTCATCTGACAGGTGTATTTTAAGGTAAAAAAGAGACGGTGCTGTCAGTGGAATTTGATCCCAGCCTTAGGAGGGCGGCGAGAACCAAAGCACCCATGGAATTTTTTATTCACTGGGTGTGTATCTTTATATTTATATAATTTTTGCATATTTTCTACATAGATACTCAAAATTCTTTTCAAGGTCAATAGGTGCTCGAGCATCCGACTCGCTCCATGTAGATCTGCCCCTACTTATTTTGGACTGCCATGTTATATATCGGATTTAAAATATGAAAATCAAGTAAATTTTATTGTTTAGGTAAGTTGGCCAAAGTTGATGACTTTTGTATAACAAAAATAGAAAGATGACTTTTGTGTGATAAACGTCAAAGTTGAATGACTTTTATGAGATAAAAACTGAAAACTAACTTTTTTATGGTAAATCAAAATTAGACAACCACATATGAAATTTACCTTGGCAGTTAAATTATTTTTTAATTAGTTTTAAGGGATAAAGTGTGTTAAGCAAGGATTGAGGGGTTGCCTTTCTTATATAACAGTTAATTAACTTCTCTCTATGATGGAAGTGTGAGATATGTCTTTATCGATTTGTATTAAGATTAAGATATTTAGTTTTGAATGCACATTTGAATGTTTAAAATATTATCTCTAAAACTTAATACTAAAGTAATTAAGACTATTTGTTTATCAGCATTTGAATATGCATAATTTATTTAGTTTTAATAGATAATTCAAAATAAAATAACTAAATAGTAGAAAAAATATAAATTGAATATAATCATTATTTAATTAAAAAAATATATACATATCTGTGTTCCTACCTTATGGTGGAGAGCCCGAGATAGTTTACAGGTACGGTGGTGGTGGCGGCCACTAATAATGATGGTTATAGCTGTGATTGTTGAGGTGTTGTACTTATCGATATGATAGATAGTGGTGGTTGGTAGTGGTAATGATAGTTGTAATAGTAGAGTTGACTGATTTTAGTAGTTGATGGTATTGATGATAGTGATTGACAATTATGTTAGTGGTAATTTACGATGGAGTATGCTCATTGTGCTGGTGGAAGTAGTTAATAATAATAATTAACAAGTGGTAATAATGGTTGATCGTGATTATAGAGGTGGGGATGGTGATAATGACAGTGAATATAGTTATAATAGTAGATATGGTAAATTTGGTAATGGTTGATAGTAATGCTGGAGGTGGCAATGACAACGATGAATATAATTATAAGAATGGAGGTGATAAATTTGGTAGTAGCAGAGAGTGATGGTAGCCAATACTTTAACCTTATAGACTTTACGACTATGATATGAAGGGAAAGCCCATGGAGAGGTGGCGATGATGTTAATGATAGTAAATAAAGTTATAACAATGAAGGTGGTAAATTTGATAATAAATGATAATGATGGCTGAGATGGCAATGATAATAACAGTGAATATAATTTTAATAACAGAGGTGGTAAATTTGATAGTAGCAGATAGTGGTAGCAGAGGTGGCAACAGTAATGATGAAAGTTAATATGATTATATTCCCTCTGTCTCATTTTATATGGCATCCTTGACTTGGTACGGTGTTTAAGAAAAAAAGGAAGAGTTTTGAAACGTGTGGTCTAAAATCATTATTAGATATTTGTGTGGTTGAGAATCATTTCATTAAAGATAAAAAGGAAATTTTAAAGGTAAATTGTTTCCAATTTGAGTAAGGTGACATTCTTTTTGGAACGGACCAAAAACGAAAGGCTATCACATAAAATGGAATGAAGTGAGTAATAATTAAGGCAGCAAATGTGGTAGTGGATAATCGTGATGGCAACGATGATGACGCCAAATGAATATTATAATAATGATTGTGGTAAATTGATAATAATATACAGTGATGGTGGAGGTGGTGAAGTGATGATGACAGTAGAATATAATTATAATATTGGAGATGGTAAATTTGATAGCGACTAGTGGTTATTCGTGATAATTGACTATTTGCAATGATAGAGATAGTTGGTGATGGTGATGACGAAGACAAAGATAATTACCGATGATGATCGAGAGTTGTGGACAATATTTCACAACACAAATATTATAATACTAAAATTTTGTTCAAAACCTTAGCAATCAAGACATATTCAAATGTGAAAAAAAAAAAGTGAATTAAAGGGAAACAAACTTACTTGAATGATAGTGTCATTGAATATCACACTTCCTGAAGATGTTCTATTTATAATCTTTCTTTTCAACCCTTCATTCTTGGTAAAGGCATATATAGTAAGTGGCTTAGGCCTTGCATTGATAAACTCAATGCTGTCCTCGATCTTATCCAACTAATGACAAAACAACCAAAATTAACCTTAATTAGAACAAGTGTTACTCTTTTAAGGCAAAAAAAAAAAAAAAAAGAGAGAGAGAGAGAGTTTGAATACTTTTTATCTTTACTGAATCATACATAATAATCTCTAATTATTTAAAAATATACACATTTGTCAAATAAAATATCGTTCAATTTATGAGTTGATGTGTTAAATTAGTCGATATAATAATATATAAATTAGTCGATATAATAATATATACAAGTCAACATAAGTTTTCCTGATCAAACTATTTAAGAATATTAGACTTGGCTTAAATCAAATTATATTGAAAAGATAGTTGAAATGATCTAAAGTTTAAATGGTTAAGGGGGAAAAAGACGCAATTTTACAATTTATAATTTTAGTTTAAAAAAAAAGATTATTTGTGAAAAATTAAAGGATGTAATGGAAGATATTCTCTAATTTTCTTGTTTAAAAATTTTATTTTATTTTTTTTCTCATATGCTGAATCTTGAATCCTATTTTAAATATTTTAAAAAATAATTAAACAATATATATCTCACTGTTATGATAGGGAGCAATGGACCAAAAATTTCTTCAGTCATGATTGTAGCTTGTATTGGAGGATCCAATAATACTGTGGGCTCAATGTACCTGCATTCACATATCCAAATTAAATGCAATATCGCAGTCAACTTGTAAAACAACACCAGATGATAGTATTGCAGGACGAAGTTACATTCACTTAAGGGTGGTCAAATAAATATTATTTGTGTGAAATTATTTTTGAATATATAGATTAAATATAAATATTATGATATATATCAAATATTGTATTGAACACCCTTGATATAAAAATTACTCACTCATATTTTAAAAGTATGAACACTCTTGACGAAAGTACTGACCCCGCTATCATAATAATGTTAAATTAAATGTGTTATTTGTTACAAAGACAATATTCTATTGTGGAGTTTGTTGTGGTTATTATCCAAGGAGTATAATTTTTTCTTTCATATAATAAAGTCAAAAAATGACTTTTCCAATGTTGTCTTTGAAAAATTTTCAGCTACTGCATGAGTATATTACTTCCTCTAATTAATATTTTAATATCATCATCAATTTTAACACAAACAATTGATCATCTAATTGCATGATTTATTTTCTCAATAAACTAATCTTTAGTTTTTACTATTAGAAATGAAACTTATGCCTAGCAAAATATAAGTTATTTAAAGTTGTATGGCATAGTATCCGTCTTTATATTCTATGTTGATGTCTGGCCTTGTGATATAGTATGGTCGTAGAATTAGTTGTATCTTTATATTCTGGGTTGTCATTATCCGTCTTATATTTGCTTTTTTTTGTTATATTTACATAGTAGCATTTATTTTCATTAGTAGTTGCTTTTCTCTCTTTTTTCTTTTAATTTCTTTTTTTTTCTTTCCCCTTCTTTTCATATTTAGTATATTCCGCTTATGGAGCTTGATTTTTGAGACGCAGGTTTCCCAGAAATAGCTTTTTTATCTATATGAGGTCGTGGTAAGATCTGCATACATTTACCCTCCCCAGATCCCACTTGTGGGATTCCAGTGAGTATGTTGTTATTAAAGTGCATGACATAACTTATGAAATATTATGATGTGATTCTCGAGATTGTGAAAGATGTTATACTATAAAGGTTTTTGTTATTCCTTCAAATGATAGAAATATAAATTTATACCCCACGATAAAGGCAAAAACTTAAAAAGCAACACAAAGTTTAGGAACAAAAACGCAAATGACCCAAAATTGACTTGAAACACTATCTAATGATCACCACAACATCAATAATAATATATTCAATGTAATCAAATATGAAAAATTACTTACAAATTATCTTCATCGGATGATCCTCCATATATGACTGAACTTTTTACCATTGGCTCATCTAATAGATTTTTTATTCTCAAGAAATGACTTCTGTTAACAATCCTCGAAATTGAATATGACTCTTTTGGATTTTCTCCAAACATTTTTGGAATGCCAACTTTAATCATTTCTACCTATGCAACATTGAACATAAGAATTATTAGTAATTGATATTTATCAAAATTATTACTCATGAAATCTTTTTAGTAGTCTGATTTAATAAGCATAAGAAAATGTTATCCACAATTTAAAACAAAGAATTTTAAATAAATATGTGGAACTTTCATATAATAGCATGTATATTTTACCATCGGGATTAAATTTGGTTCTCTATGTCTTGAGCTGGTAATATTTGTCGGTCTCTTGTAAAGTTTAAATGTGTAATTGATACTTTATCCATCTATTTTATTTGTATATTATATATTAAAAATAAAAGTTTATCACTACTTGTCCAATTAAAAAAATATTGGAAGACTTTAGACTCCACATCCTTAACCTTCACAA
>JAABOM020061516.1:0-10955 GCA_011800125.2 Solanum clarkiae
ACTTTAGTTGAGAAATCTAGTATGTTTGAAAGTACATGAAAGATACTAGTTTCAGTAAAGTTAAAGATTTCAGTTGAAAAAACTAAGTAGTAAGCTGGCCTAAGTCCCCAAAAAAGCTAGATTTCAAGAATTTATGATCATTTAAGTATGAGATATATAAAGTATTTTTATATACAAACCACATCAAGCTAGAAGGAATGCAAACCAGCCTGGCCGAATCCCTGAAGAGCCTAGAGGCCCAGTTGTGCCTGTGGAGCAGCCACATCAAGCTGGCATATCTAACACTGAGCCTCGCTAGGCCATTCAGACCTTGGCTCAGGCAGTCACCACTCAGGGAGGTCGCTAGAGAGATGGCAGGAATGATGGGACAAATACCACCAGAATTAGAGAATTTCTGAGAATGAACCCACAAGAGTTTACAGGGTCTAATGTGAAGGAGGATCCTGAGAATGTTATTGAGGAGCTTCAAAAGGTGTTTCACGTGATATGTATAGCTGATGCTGAGCGGGTTGAGTTGGTTGCCTATTAGCTGAAGGGGGTAGCTAGACTCTGATTTGACCAATGGAAAGGGAGTATAGGCAGATGGGGCTCCAACAGTTACTTGGGCAGTGTTTGAAGAGGCCTTTTCAGGACAGTACTTTCCCAGAGAGATGAGGCAAGCTAAGGTAAGGGAATTTCTGAACTTGATGTAGGAGAATATGAGTGTATGGGAGTACAACCTCAAGTTTACTCAGCTGTCCTGTTACGCTCTAGCGATGGTGGCAGATATGCGTACGAGGATGGATCTCTTCGTGTCTGGTATTTCTCGAGTAACTAAGAGAGAAGGCAGGAATGTGATGTCTATTGAGGATATGGATATAGCCCATTTGATGACGTATGTACAGTAGGTAGAGGAGGAGGAGAAGATGCAGGATAGAGAGGATTTCAGTCGTAAGAGGGCCAAGACATCAGGCCAGGAGTCAGGCAAGAGAGGGATTGGAGGTGGAAGTCACTCATCTTTCCAGCCTAAAACAGTCGGACCAGCACCTTCATCCACTAGTGCACCTGCACCAAGGGTCGGGAATAAGCAGGGATCACAGCACCGCAGGTTCTCGGATAGCCAGTCACAGGGTAGCATGGCTCCAGGATCACACCATTATCCTACTTGTGGTAAGTGTGATAAGTGTCACCTCGGAGAGTGCCTTCTGGAGACAAATGGTTGTTTCAAATATGGTCAGTTAGGGCATTTCTTGAAGGATTGTCCTATGGGGAAGCATAATATGAGAGATACCAAATCGTAGACAGTCTCTTCAGCCCCGCAGGATAAGCCACCTCACAGGAGTACTACAGTAGGGACAAGCGCGGGCACAAAATGCTTGTATGCCATGGGCACTAGACCGGAGCAGGAGAACTCATCAAATGTGGTTACAGGTATGCACAAAATCTTTACTCATGATGTCTATGTATTATTAGATCCAGGAGCCACATTGTTATTTATAACCCCGTTTGTAGCTGTGAAGTTTGGGGTCAGTCCAGAATGCGTACTTGAGCCTTTCAGTGTTTCTACTTCTATTGGAGAGTTTATCTTAGATCAAAGAATCTATAAGGGTTGTCCAGTCTCTATTTATCATAAGACTATTGTAGCTGATTTAGTGAAGTTAGATGTGGTAGAGTTTGATGTCATCCTAGGATGGATTGACTTCATGCTGGATACCTCCATAGATTGCAGAACCAGAGTAGTCAAGTTTCAATTTCCTAACGAACCAGTCTTAAAGCGGAGGGGTAGCTTAGTTTTCCCTAAGTACCAGTTTGTCTCATATCTCAGAGCTAGAAAGTTGATTTCCAAAGGGTGTATATACCACCTAGTCAGAGTTTAGAATTCTCGTGTCGAGGCACCATCTCTTCAGTCTGTCCCAATTGTGAATAAATTCCCAGAAGTCTTTCTTGAGGATCTTCTCGGAGACCCTCCTGATAGGGAGATAGACTTTGGGATAGACACTCTTCTAGATACTCAGCCCATATCTATCCCTTCATATCGATTGGCTCGTTTGGACCTAAAAGAGTTAAAAGTTACAGCTGAAAGATCTCTTAGATAAGGGTTTCATTAGACCAAGCATTTCACCTTGGGGTGCTCTAGTTCTTTTTGTTTGTATGAAGGACAGTTCTCTTCGCATGTGCATAGATTAGCGTCAGTTGAACAAGGTCACCATTAAGAACAAGTATTCTCTTCCCAGAATTGATGACTTATTCGACCAACTTCAGGGTGCTAACTTTTTTTCCAAGATAAATCTTAGATCTAGGTATCATCAACTTAAAGTTAGAGAGAAAGACATTCCTAAGACAGCTTTCAGAACCTGATATGGTCATTATGAGTTTTTGGTCATGTCCTTCGGGCTGACGAATGCACCAGCAGCTTTCATGGATCTTATGAACGGGGTGTTGAGGCCGTACTTAGATATGTTCGTTATTGTGTTCATAGATGATATCTTAATCTATTCTCATAATAAAGAAGAGCATGCAGGCCATCTTAGAGTTATCCTTTAGACCCTTAAGGATCAATATCTATATGCTAAGTTTTCTAAGTGTGAGTTCTGGTTGGAGTTTGTGGCGTTTCTAGGGCACATTGTGTCTGGTGAAGGTATCCAAGTTGATTCCCAAAAGATTGAGGCAGTGAAAAATTGGCCAAGGCCCACAACTCCAACAAAGATAAGGAGTTTATTGGGCTTGGCGGGGTTCTACAGATGGTTTGTAGTGCAGTTTTCTTCTATTTCAGCTCCTTTGACTAAGCTGACTCAGAAGAAGACTATGTTCGAGTCGTCAGAAGCTTGTCAGAAGAGTTTCCAAGAGTTGAAGACTAGGCTGATCACAACCCCAGTCCTATCCCTGCCAGATGGAGGATGATTTTGCAGTATATTATGATGTTTCCAGAGTTGGCTTGGGTTGTGTATTAATGCAGAGAGGCAAAGTGATAGCATATGCCTCTAGACAGCTTAAGATTCATACTTGAGCTTGCTGCGGTGGTGTTTGCTCTAAAGATCTGGAGACACTATCTTCATGGAGGGCACGTGGATGTATTCATAGACCACAAGAGTTTGCAGTATGTGTTTGGCCAGAAGGAGTTAAATTTGAGACAGAGGAGATGGTTAGAGCTGCTGAAAGACTATGTATGAGTATCATCTATCATCCAGGTAAAGCTAATGTAGTTGTTAATTCTCTTAGTAGGGTGACCATAGGAATCACAACACATGTTGAGGAAGAGAAAGAATTAGCTAAGGAGGTTTACAGACTAGCCCTTTTGAGGGTGCAGATTAAGGATTCTGACGAAGGTGGGGCCATTGTAAGAAATGGGTCAGAGTCATCTTTGGTGGTAGAAATGAAAGAAAAGCAAGACAGGGATCCCATTCTCCTCCAATTGATAGGAGATGTTCAGAAGCAGAAAGTATTAGTGTTCTCAAAATGGGGAGATGGTGTCATGAGATACCAAGGTAGGTTGTGTATGCCAAATGTTGACGGTCTTAAAGATAAGATCCTGGTTGAGGCTCATAATGCCAGATACCCTATACATCTTGGTGCAACAAAGATGTATAGAGATTAGCGAGAAGTTTATTGGTGGGGCGGTATGAAGAAGGACATTGCAGAGTTCGTGTCCAGATGCCCAAATTGCCAGCAAGTTAAGGTTGAGCACCAAAGGCCTTGTGGTGTAGCCCAGAAAATAAAGTTTCCAAAATGAAAATGGGAGACGATTAATATGGACTTTGTAACAGGACTACCTCGATCCTGTAGACAGCATGATTTGATATGGGTCATAATAGACAGAATGACCAAGTCAACTCAGTTCCTACCTGTCAAGACAACTAATACAGCAGAGGACTATGCTAGACTCTATCTTAAGGAGATCGTTAGGCTGCACGGGGTCCCTATATCAATCATTTCAAATAGAGGAGCTCAGTTTACAATACAATTTTGGAAGTCCTTTTAGAAGGGGCTTGGTACGAAGTTGAATTTTAGCAAAACCTTCCATCCCCAGACAGATGGGCAAGCAGAGCTAGCTATACAGACCTTGGAAGATATGCTAAGGGCTTATGTGATAGACTTTAAAGGTAACTGGGATGATCATATACCTTTGATTGGGTTCTCTTATAATAATAGTTTTCAGGCCAGCATACAGATGGCACCATATGAAGCTTTTTATGGAAGAAGGTATAGATCACCCACAGGGTGGTTTGAAGTTGGTGAGGCAGGATTGATAGGACCTGATCTAGTCGATCAGGCTATGGAAAAAGTGAAGGTTATCCAGGAAAGGCTTATGACAGCTCAGAGCCGACAAAAGTCTTACACATATGTTAGAAGAAGAGACTTGGAGTTTGAGGTAGGCAATTAGGTGTACTTGAAGGTATCACCAATGAAGGGAGTTATAAGATTTGGGAAGAAGGAGAAGATTAGCCCACGGTATATTGGACCTTATCAGAACCTGAGAAGAGTGGGTAGCATTGCTTATGAGTTAGAGTTGCCAGCTGAGTTAAGAGCTATACATCCACTATTTCATATTTCTATGCTTAAGAAATGCTTGGGAGATCCCTCTCTAGTTGTTCCTGTTGAAAGTGTGGGAATTAAAAGTAACTTGTCATATGAAGAGATCCCGGTACGAATATTATACCGACAAGTTCGCAGGTTGAGAACCAAAGAGATAGCTTCGGTAAAAGTATTGTGGAGGAACCAATTCGTGGAAGAAGCCACATAGGAAGCAGAAAAGGACATGAAGGCCAAGTATCCACACTTGTTTGTTGGCCTAAGTGAGGATTTTGAAGGTAAACTTTCGTAATTCACCTTGAAGATTTATATTTTATTATGTTAGAGAATCTTGTGGTTTGAGCTAGCTTTGTCCGTATCGTTATCATTCAAGGACGAATGATCCCAAGAGGGAGACTAATGAAATGATAAAAATACCCCTATAATTGACCTTGCGCAAAACATATCTTCTCTTGCTCCGTTTGTAAATTCGAGACCAGATTTGCAATCAGTGCGAAAAATCGAGTTAGAAAATGGTCTCGACTCGAACAAAACTCAAAAAAATGCAAATTATTTTTTTCCAAAAAAATTTAGAAAAGTAAAGGTTCGCGTCCTCTCCGTGATGCGAAGAGAACGCGAAGCTACACTTAGTGTTTTTTTGAAAATTTGATGAAAAGCTAAAATTTGCGAAAAGTGCAAAATAACACTAGTGCGTGTCGCGCGCTAGTGTAAACTCGAGGGAGATTTCGTTTCTTTATGGGGAGGGTAAATTTTGACCTTTTCTACACTCCATATCCTAAACTAAGTCCATTTTAATAGGATTTACTTTCAAGAACATTATCTTCTTCATTCATATGTTCAAGCAAGCAAACTTTCTCAAGAAACTTACACTCAAGAATTCAAGAATCGATAGTAGGGCTTAGGGATTCTTCCAATTCCTCAAGAACTCATTCCAAGGTATGTAAGACTACTCTAAAATTATTATTTTAGAATATTTTAGAAGGTATAAATTTAGTTTTCATCCCAGAAGTAAGTTTAAGACTTGATTGAGATTACATTCATGTATAATCCTGTAAAGTTAGTGAATTTCTTTATGTATGCATAGATTCTTGATAACAATTGATTATTCTTGATTTTTCAATTGCTATTTAAATTATTGATTTCAAGATCCAAAGTTATAGAAGATTTCTTGTGAATTTCATATAGGTTTTCATGAACACCCAAGAAGCTTATAGTTTAAGACAAGTTAAAAAATCCTTTTCTTGAATCATTCTTGCAGTTAGTTGAGTACATTATATATTAAAGAATGATTTTCTTGAAGGTTTCTTGGTACTTTAGTTGAGAAATCTAGTATTTTTGAAAGTACATGAAAGATACTAGTTTCAGTCAAGTTAAAGATTTCAGTTGAAAAAGCTAAGTAGTAAGCTAGGCTAAGTCCCCAAAAAAGCTAGATTTTAAGAATTTATTATCATTTTAAGTATGATATATATAAAGTACTTTTGGAGTAGTATTGAACACCGATATGGGTGAGAGTAGAATAAATTACTCAAATCATAAATTGTGAAGCCATCATATGACAAGATTGTACTACAATATCTTTCTCATTAGCCACGGAGATATCCCAATTTTGGGATGGATCCACTCCCCTAGTTCTTCGTCCCTTACCCCGAAAAAGTACGCGTCAGCTCTAGCAGCGTGGGCAAGACGTTGTATCACCACGAAGCTCATAATGGTAGTTGTCAGTTAGAGAAACTCCCAAACTAAGAAACTATGATTTACTTACCAGTTTCAGCATGTTATTTTCACCATACAAGTCTTATGATTATTGTTAACTCACTTATGACTATGATTATGTCTTTTATGATATATTATGACATCCTGATTAACTGTTTTGGCCATCTTACATAACATACATTCTACGTGCTAGCGTCCTTAGGACCTGCATCATTTTATGATGCAGACGCAGGTGACCGAGTTCCTTAGCAGCCGTTCCATTGAGAACTTGATAGCTTTCAGATAGTGGTGAGGTCTCTTCTCAGTCTGAGGCTCTTGGATTATGTTATTTCTTTTAGTCTTTATTTTCAGATTTCGGTTACTTGGGGCATGTCTCAGTAGCTTTTCAGACAGCTTTAGTAGAGGTTCCATAGAGCATGAGTCAGTACTTTAGTTTCAGTATACTCAGATATTGCTTATGAGTTTTATATTCAGCTGAAAATTTCTAAAGTAGTATGTTGCTTTTATTAAGCCTTTCCACTATTATGAGTCTTTCGCTGAGTAAGTAGTCAGACCAAGTGGTTCACTTGGGACTAGGAATGATTTTTGAGTACCGGCCAAGTCCAGAGTGTAGGCTCGGGACATGACAGAGAATGAAGGTAATGTTCCCTATTCCTACGTTGAGTTGAGATACATCCATAAATATGAGAAATAAGATATTAGGATAGCATTTTGTTGATCAACTAGTTCATGAGTAGCAATCATGCGTACTTTTCCCCAGTTTCACCTTCATCCGAGGATAATAATCCCAAGAGGGAGATATTGTGACACCCCATAACTCTATCTGCATAAGTACCTTTGTTTGAATCCTCACTATTATATGTGGGAAGTATATTAGGGTCATAAGAGACCTCTAGTACTTAGTCGCTTTCAAAACTTTTCTATAAAATGAGTTTCTATCCTTAAATTATGTAAGGATCAACGTAAATGATTATAACTCTTAATACACAAAGAATTAGAAGTCTTCTACTCACCAAATGAAAGCCCTTTGAATTAGATTTTCAATGCAACTGGTTTCACCTCATTTGGTGCTCGGAGTCAAAAGTTATCATCGTTTTACTAAGGACTGCTAGTGCAGAGTTATAATGTGAGACCCAGTTATGGGTCGTAGGTCGGAGGACGACCCATATCGGTATCTCGTGGAAAAAAGTCAGAGAACTTTAATTTTTAGCCCCAAACTTTACGGACCCATCTACAGGTCGTAAAATCCTCTATGAGTCGTAGAACGGGGCTCGTAGAGAATTTCAGAGACCTCAAAAATTGCCCAAAAACTTACGAAAGGTCCCCTATGAGCTTTAGGAGCTTCTACGAGTCATAGAGGGTCTCGAAGGCGACCCGAACAATGATTTTAAAGAGGGATATTTTTACTTTTCTCACCTTTTTAAGATTAAATTTGTTAGTTTTCGCCTAATTAAACCCCTAGAACGTACTAATTCATATCTTTAACTTCAAAACCTTCGAAGAACTCATAACGTAGTTTCAAAGGCGAAAAAGCTAGGGCTTTAAAAAATCTTCTTCAATTCTTCCATGAAACTAATTTCCAAGGTAAATAAGCCCCTCCAAAAGTTGTCTTACATATGTTTTAGTATCTTTGACTACAAATCTCTACTCAAGATTCAAGCTTACGAGTTAAAATCAATTTTTCTTTATTATCAGTTGATTTCATCAAAATACTTATTCGTGTATTTTTCTTGATAAAAATCATGGTTTCTGCTGATTTTAATACTAAGTTAAGCTATTGAGATAAGATTTACAGTTATGGTTACAGTTATGAGAACCCTATATGTATTTCATGAAAAGATATTATACTCATGGTTTGAGTTGACTTTTAAACATACTTGAAGCTTGGTAATTTTAAAATACTTGAGTAACTAAGATTGTGTTGAAATACCTGGTATTGATACAACTTTCCGAAACAAAGAAGAGAATCAAGTTGAGAAAAGTTAAGAAAAGCTAAAGTTGGACTAAGTCCCAAAGAGAAGAAAATAATATTTTGAGCAAGAATACACTTTTAAATATGAGAATTATAAAAGCTATTTTGGGAGTAGTATCGAGCACCAATATAAGTGAGAGTAATTTGAACTCATAAACTACGTAGCCAGCGTAGGATAGGATTGTACCAAAGTACAACTCCTCATTGCCACTGAGATGGCTCAGTTTTGGAATGGATTTACTCCCCTAGTTTGTTCCTTACTCTGGCAATGTATAGGATGGTTCTGGCAGCATGGGCAAGACATTGTACCACCAGGAAGCTCATAGTGGTGGTTGTCAGTTAGAAAAACTCCCCAAGTTAAAGCAAGCTAGTTTCTACGTATAGACTGTTAGCATATGTTCTATTTTCAGCATGTACTGTATTTATTACTTATGTCATCTTATTTTGAGATATGTTTTAGTTACTTTGAGCATAGTGCCTTACTGAGTTTTCGTTTTGACCATTTTATATACCGTACATTCCATGTACTGATGGCCTTTGGACCTGCATCGTTCTATGGTGCAGACGCAGGTGACAGAGTCTCTCGCAAACATTATGTTGAGGACCAACATTTCCATCTATCTATTGGTGAGGCCTCTTACCAGCCAGAGGCTTTGGAGTCGTTGTCTATGCTTTCTTACTTACATATATTTTCAGTAGTTGGTCAGATTATTCTAGTTAGAGTTTCCATGGACTGTACGTTAAGAGTTTCAGATCTTCTTTACGTTATTGTTGAGACATTTTTTCTATTCAGTTTATTCAAATATTTCAGTATCTTAGCTTATTATATTGAAGCCTTTCCTTTATTATTTGAGTCTTCGGCTAAGTATAGTAGCCAGGCCAAGTGGTTCACTCGGGGCCAAAAGTGGTTCTGGGTGCCGATCACTCCCAGGGTGTGAACTCGAGGCGTGACAAAATGACCATGGGCTGATTTGAGTTGCATTGAGCCCATGACCTTCTTGGGCTATCTTTTGGGGAAAAAAAAAGAATGTGCTATATTTTTGATAAACTTTGTCACATCCCTATTTTTTTCCAACAAGAGTTGTGAAAATTAGAGTTTTTCCAATTAAAGTGACGTTTTGAGAAGGGATTATTTATTATTCAGAGTCGCCACTTGAATCAAGTTTTGGTGTTCCAAGTCACATAATTTAAATCCCTAATCAAAAGGAAATGACTCTTTATTTTTTATTGGCCTACAAAAATAAAGATCAGGTAAGGAATTCTGTTGACTGAGAGGAAGGTGTTAGACACCCCTCGAGTCCCATGGTTCTAGCACGGTCGCTTTATTGACTTATTTATGGCTTAAGTTAATTTGAATACATTATTTTAGCTTGATAAGTTTCACAAAAAATATGTTATTTACCCGCCTTCTTTGACTTATTTGAAACTAGTTTAAAATTGTCTTATTTTTAGTATGTGGTGTATTGGTAGCATCGCTTTCCAATCTTGTCACAAATTATTCATTTATTTGTCGAACCTAAAACTTGCATAATGTTCTTAAAATCATAAAGTTTGCCTATCTTTATTATCGGCTTAATAATGCTCCTAACGATTCAATTTAAAGAAATTTAATTATAAAAATTGTTTCAAATCTGAATTCTTTTTACAAAGTCGAAGATTTTAATTCTTTTATTTTTTAATTAAAAGTTGATCATTGTGATTAACTAAAAGTATAATTCAAGAATTTAATACTTATTGTGTGAATCAACATAAAACCTATTAGTTTAATATTCTGAATAAATTACTAGTCAAAAGAAAGAGAAAAATAAATATGCAGATTTTTTTAATTTTTTGCTTCATTTAATTTTGTAAAAAAATGTTAGTAAACACAACAACAACATACCCAGTAAAATCCCACAAGTGGGGTAAGGGAAGGGTAGAATGTACACAGACCTTACCACTACCATAGAAATAGAGAGGCTGAAAAAAAATGTTACTAAACACATAAAGTGAAAAAGTAACTTAATTCATTTGAATTAAATCTCATAAAAATGTCAATTAGTCACATAGCTTAGCCATCGATTTTTCATATTATTGATCAAAGACAATATAAAAATTGAACAATTAAGCTTGCAAGAAATAATCACATGTTACATCAATTTTATTCTAAATTTAATAATAATAATAATAATAAAATAAAGTAAAATTCTCAACTTATTTCATATCATATTATCAAAGCAAACACATAAAATTTGAACAAGTTTATAAAATTGGAATCATGTCTATATATATGGGGAATTAAATGATACAATGAAGAAGTGTTACCTTTTGTGAAAATTAATTCACAAGAAGAAATGACCACAATCAGGGATCACGAACTCAAAATCATGAAAGCAAGTCTCGAACTCAACCCTTTTTCTTATTGTACTTTTTTTTGAGATTTTTTTTTCTGTGTTCTGAAAAATGTGTGTGAAAAAGAAATTTAGTAATCATTTTTCAGCCGTGGGTGTGCATGTATGAATGCATTATGATTTTTTTTTTTTTTAGATGTCTAAGTGCGTTGTTGTAGTGTAGTGTTGTGAATCTATGTACGTATTTTGTGTATAAAAAATGTGTGTATTTGTGTTGTGTGTAGTTGGGGAAAAAATGAGGGAGTAGTGGGTAGTTTAGGTTAGTGGGTTTTGGGGTAGTTTAGGTTTATTCTAATGTTATTATTATTATTATTATTATTATTATTATTATTATTATTATTATTATTATTATTATTATTATTATTATTATT